>BQNB010019160.1:37103-67213 GCA_026074375.1 Tanacetum coccineum
CCGCTTTAAGTCACGCCTTAAAAACGTCATAACTCGTCATGGCTCGCAAAGGCGTGAGGCTTGGCCATGCCGCCACGCCACTGGTTACAAAAGTGCTACATTGACGTAAGGACGCTTATAAAACTTATATCATACAATCAGAAACGAAACCATGACCAAATATGGTGGGGTGCACAAATTTTTTTGATTTGAACTAACAAAATAATACTAAAAATACATTTTGATAAACCGGATGCATTTAAAAAATCGATGTTTTTCTCAAAAATTAACACTATATAGAAACCTCAAAACTCGCAGAACCCCTGAATCCGTCCCTGTGCACTTTGCACGTCCCAAAAGAATTCGAAAAAGGGCTGACTATTGGTGTTGGGGAAGTCGACGAGGGCTATATTTAATGGCAATGTGTGATGTGCCTACTGCCTAATTAGGTGTTTTTGTACATGTTAATTACAACAAATTATAAGTATACACATTCAGTGAAGAAAACGCTGCCGTTTTGACTATTGCTACAGTAACGGGCTCCCCCATTTTGGGCCAGCCCGTTTTTGGTTTTTTTTTTTTTTTTTTTTTTTTTTTTTTTAAATTTGTATGCACAAAGTAGGAATTAAAAAAAAAATATTACAAAAGTTCCGATTTATTTAGATAAAAAAAATACCCGCGGAAACATCTTCGATACCTAATAACTTTAAAATAACCGATATGGTCACAAACGTACAACTCATTATATTAAAAAAAACCCATATAGCAAAAAAAAAAACACTTTAAACATGAGGCCCAACACATAAGCCATATAAAAAAAATTATTACTAATATACACATTTGTCGACAAACTAATGTGGCCCAAAATCTGGCCCAAAGTAAAAAAAAAAAAAACGGTCCCTCAACTTTTAACTATTTACGATTTTCTTACAAAAAAAATCCCGTAAAAAAATTAACAAAAAAAACACGTCAAGTTTTTATTGTTCACAACTTTTTTACATTCATCGGCCCAAAAAAAAGATATCGAACCGTCCCAAAAAAAGAAAATATTCGGGAAACAATTAACCCGTCCCAACGATATGGTCACAAACGTACAACCCATTATATTAAAAAAAACCCATATAGCAAAAAAAAAACACTTTAAACATGAGGCCCAACACATAAGCCATATAAAAAAAATTATTACTAATATACACATTTGTCGACAAACTAATGTGGCCCAAAATCTGGCCCAAAGTAAAAAAAAAAAACGGTCCCTCAACTTTTAACTATTTACGATTTTCTTACAAAAAAAATCCCGTAAAAAAATTAACAAAAAAAACACGTCAAGTTTTTATTGTTCACAACTTTTTTACATTCATCGGCCCAAAAAAAAGATATCGAACCGTCCCAAAAAAAGAAAATATTCGGGAAACAATTAACCGTCCAACGATCTGGGTCACAAACGTACAACCTTTATTATTAAAAAACCCATATAGCAAAAAAAAAAACACTTTAAACATGAGGCCCAACACATAAGCCATATAAAAAAAATTATTACTAATATACACATTTGTCGACAAACTAATGTGGCCCAAAATCTGGCCCAAAGTAAAAAAAAAAAAACGGTCCCTCAACTTTTAACTATTTACGATTTTCTTACAAAAAAAATCCCGTAAAAAAATTAACAAAAAAAACACGTCAAGTTTTTATTGTTCAAAACTTTTTCCCATTATCGGCACAAAAAAAAGAAATCGAAATCGGTCCCAAAAAAAGAAAATATTCGGGAAACAATTAACCCGTCCCAACGTAAAAAAAAAAAATTCCCCAGCCAAAAAAAAAATTCCAAAAATAGCCTAAAATCTGGCCCAAAGTAAAAAAAAAATAGAAAACGGACCCTCACCTTTTAACTATTTACGATTTTCTTACACAAAAATTCCCGTAAAAAAATTTACAAAACCGTCCCAAAAAAAGAAAATATTCGGGAAAAAATTAGCCCGTCCCAACGCAAAGTTTTTTCCCCCGAATCATACAAAAAAAGAAAATATTAAAAATTAGCCCCGCCATAACGCATCGCCCAAAAAAAACCCCCGAAACGTAAAAAAAAATTATTCGGGAAAAAATTAGCCCCGCCGCAACGCGCGAGTTCTTTTGCTTGTTTAGATAACAAAGACTATCATACTAAATTAACCATTTTTAAAAGGTAATAATTCATCTTTTAACTCATTGTCCCTATCAACAATGACATGAGTAAAAAGGATAAAATCTCTGCTTAGCCAAATATAAAAGGAGGTGATTTGCACACACAATATTCTTGCCATCTATCATTAATGTACAACCGTCGATGCATACACTACAACACACATATGCATATTTAGTGATGAATAAGAAAAAAAATGTGTGTACAAATTACCTCCCAAATATAAACCCACAGTAGATTTATTCATTTATATTTTTTTAACAAAATTTAATAATTTATTAATTTAATAATTTATTTACACACTGACTTTACATGGCTGATGTTATCCATGTCCCCTTGAAATAGCAACAATACACACAATAACTCTCTTTCTCACACACACACAAATATCTCAATGGAGAGTCCCATCATCATCAACAACAGTAGCAGCAGCGGCAGAAGAAACAGTCCCTCTAACTCACCCGAATTCGAATTCTGGACAACCCAACCCCACCACCACCAGTCCACCGCCGATCAGCTCTTCTCCGGCGGCCTCCTCCTTCCTCTCCACCATAAAAACCACCCACCTGATCATCAAGATTTCACAAACCCACTTCAAAAAGATCATCAAGATTCCACTAAAACCACACTACAAACAAACCCAGATAAAAAAGATCATAAAGATATCATCTTTGAACCCAAAAACACACAACTCATAAACCCAAATGACCCAGATGACAATCTCAACGGATCCGACTTAAAAGCTACACCTTTAACCTCTTCCAAAAGATGGAAAGACATTTTCAAGAAAAACCCAGATCAAAAAGACAAAGAAAAGTTAGAAAACAAGAAAAAAACAAAGGAGAAATTTTCCGGCGCCGGTTCCGGTACCGGTCCGGGAACTTCCGGTACGGCGGAGCTGAATATAAACTTATGGCCTTTTTCACGGAGCAGGTCGGCGGGGACAAGTGGGAGCAGACCCAGAACGGTGGTGGGTGCCGGGAACCGGAAAGTTAGCAGTGCACCGTGTTCAAGAAGCAACTCAACCGGAGATAAGAACCGGCGGTGGCCGAGTAGTCCCGGTCGAGCCGGGGTTCATTTGGGCCGGTCTAGTCCGGTTTGGCAAGCTAAAAGGTTTGGTCAAAGTAGGAGTTTACATGATAATCTTTTGAGAAATAGTGCTGAAAAAGTGGGTCCCACACGTGTCGGTGGTGTTAAGGTTCCTAAAAGTGGTAGTGTCAGTTGTCGGAGTGGTGTCGCCGGAAGTGTCGCCGCCGGTGTACCTCCGGCCGGTGAAGGTGGTGGTGGCGTTAGTACTACTAGTTTGTTTAGTTTGAGGACTTTCTTTACTAAGAAAGTTGTGTTTTGACTTTTTTTTGTATATTTTATATTTTTATTAATTTTGATTTTAGTATTAGAGTATGTTGCAAAAATTGTTCTCGTGGTTTGGCCAAATTGCACGTTTTGTCCGTATGGTTCGAAAATTGTAAGCAACGTCTTTGTGGAGAAACTTTGGGTTAATTTTCGTACTTGGTCAAACTGAAATAACCGAAATACCTCTCTGAAAAAACAAACAGAGGGGTATTTTAGTCATTTTAGTTTGACTAAAAACGAAAATAAACTCAAAAGTTTCTCTAAAAAGATGTTGCCTGTAATTTCCGAACTATACGGACGAAACTTGCAATTTGGCCAAACCCCAACGACGATTTTTGCAATTTACTCTTGGTATTATTGTGTAAAAATATTATTGAAATATAAAAGTAGCTTTGTTAACATGTAAAAATATCTCATTATCTAATTCTGCTTTGTAATATTCTTTTTGGATCTATGTCATTGCTTACACCTTTAACTCAATAATTTATGAATATTTGGTCCTGGTGTCTAACAGAATATTAAATTGCAAGCAAAATATATTTTACTTTAAACGATAAAAATTGTCGATTCTACACATGAGCTAGACAAAATGTATTTTATTTATGACACATACTCTGTCTTTGTAAGTCAAGTAAAATCGACTGATATGATCCATCGGTTACTTATCATTGCAAAGTTTTTTCAAAAGTTGGCAATATCTATAAATCTATAAATATTTGATGTCGCCTTAAGTCATGTCTTATAACGCATGTTGTTACGTCTCATGTTAAAGTTTGAGGTTTGACCATGTCACCACGCTATATCTCACGTTATCTATAACTTTTTTTTTTGAACGGCGATTTTATTAAACAAACTAACAAGGAGCTAGATTACAAAGAAATAAGATAAGGAGTTTTAAGCCACTCGTTCCAATCAAACGAGGCTTTACATCTAGATTTACACCATTGAAACGAATTAGTTACAATCCTATCAAATAATATCTTCTTCTTTGGGGGGTTATCATCAAAGAGAATTTTATTACGAAACCACCAAATATACCACCACATCGTAATCCAAACACCTTCATACATCTCTTTCAGCTTAGACCCAAGACGAATTGACGCCATCCACACCTTCCACTCGGCGTACGATTCCACTTCCTGATTAGGGATATTCCACCATTTCAACAAGTTTCGACCAATCTGCCTACTCACTTCGCATCTAAAAAACAAATGGTTCGAGGACTCCACTCCAACATCACAAACAGGACACGATAGAGATTGAATACTAATACCTCTGCGAGACAAGTTCAACCGGGTAGGAAGAGCATCCACCATCACTTTCCAAGACAAAACGTTAATTTTAATTGGAACTGATTTAACCCATCTTGTTTTGTTGCCCACATTAGGAAGACGCACATCATCAATTTTTCTCCTAATCGAAGCAACCGAGAACTCACCTGAGCTCTCCAAACTCCATACCCATCTATCCTCCATAGGAGCCAAAGTGACAAAATTAACTACGCCTTCCAGAACGTTGTACTGGTCTTGTTCACAGCCCCCTCTAATTCCACGACGAAACGAAAAGCTAACGGAAGGCTCACACATCTTCTCATTTACCGTAACTTCTTTACGAGTTTCTAAAGCAAACATACGAGGGCATAGATTCTTTAAAATTCCTCCTTGATACCAACAATCATACCAGAACTTTGTAGAATGCCCATTTCCTAATCGCAATTTCATGAAATCAAAGATGTTAACACCACTAATCTTCATTCGATGTACTTCATTCACAATAGAGCTCCAGCATGAATTACTAACAAATCTGTTCCCCTTAGTTATGTTTCTGTCCTCACCATGAATTGCCTTAATGACTTTCTTCCAAAGGGAAGACTCTTTATTAAAGAACCTCCAAACCCATTTAATCATTAGACCACGATTTAACGCAAATAAACTAGAAACCCCCAAACCCACTTTTTTCTTGTCCGCTATCACCTTATCCCATTTAATCCAAGACGCTTTGCGACTACCTGTCTCATGGCCATTAAAGAATTTACCGCGTATTGACTCCATCAGCTTAAGAACCGTTGACGGGACCTTAAAAATAGACATGTTAAAAATTGGTATAGAACCTAACACCGATTTCAGTAACGTTAACCGCCCCCCTATGGATAGACTTTTCATTTTTCCACTTAGACAACGATGTTCACCTTATCAATAACCTCCTCCAATCTTGGATACGAGTACATAGAAAACTCCAACCTGATATCCAAGTACGAAAATGGCAAGAAAGGGAAGACATCCAAGTTTATTTTAGCGCCATCATTCTTTATGCCCTTCCACATTAATACCCAAAATCTACTTTTACTCAAATTAATCGTTAAGACCCAGAAGCAACGGTAGAAAGCACCCCACACGCGATTAACGTATTAATGTATTCTCCTCGCTCCATTTTCCCACAAAGACCGCATCATCCGCATAGAACATATGAGATAGACACAACGAATTATTTAAATTAAGCCCTTTGAACCTACCCGAGTCCACGACACGTTGAAAGGACAAATGGAGACTTTCCATATAAGAATAAACAAGAAAGGAGAAAGAGAGATCACCTTGCTTTAATCCTTTATAAAACTGAAACTCTTGCCGTCGGACTCCCATTGACAAGATAGAACCCTCGAGGATTTTATGACATACTTGAATCCAAATACGCCATTTACTTCCAAACCCGAACTTATTAAGAACATCATCAAGAAAATCCCAACGAACCGAATCATATGCTTTTTCAAAATCTACTTTAAAAATAAGAGTTTGCTTCTTTTTACTTTTACACCATTGGAGCATCTCATTAAGAATAAAAGGGCCATCAAGGATTTGCCGATTAGCAATAAAAGCCGATTGAACCTCATGTACAATGTCATCCATCACCCCCACCAACCGGTTTGCTAAAATTTTAGCAATAATCTTATGCATACTACCAATAAGACTAATTGGACGAAAATCCTTTACCATATTTGCAGCCGGAACTTTCGGAATCAAAGTAATAAACGAGGGATTGCATCCATTAGGGATATCTCCATGAACAAAAAAGTGATTCACAGCCTTGTAACATCCCATTTGCTATGCTTGACCAGAAATGACGATAAAATCCAAACGTAAAACCATCCGGACCAGGAGACTTATCGGTCCCACGGTCCCATACCGCCACTTTCAACTCCTCTTTGGTCACCATACGTTCCAAGTCAATTAGTTGTTCATTTGATATCTGCTTCGGGTATGATATCGCAATAGAAATCCTATTTTCCACAGGTTTATCGAATCTGTCACAAAAATGATTGAAGAATTCTCCTTTAACTTCAGATGGTTGGTCGATCCATTCACCATCAACCAACACTCCTCGAATAGCCATCTGATTGCATTTTTTATTAAGTACCCCATGAAAAAATCGAGTGTTCTCGTCACCTTCAATTGCCCACTTTATTTTTGTCTTCTGAACCAAATCCATAGTATGAAGCTGATCAAGGTGTTGAATATCTTTAATCAGATCCATCCTTCTTTGAATCAACCCATCCGACCCTTCACCCTTATCAATCGTCTCATCCAGCACACGAAGTTCTTCTTTGAATCTAAGTATATCACTTTTTCCATTATCTTTTGACGACGTAATCCATTCGCGGATCTTGCATTTTAAAAACTTAAGTTTACCCGCCATATTCCTCATACCATTATCCTTATCCCCTGGAGCCGACTTCCACACATCCGTTACAAATGTACTAAAACCATCAAGCTCAATCCAATGATGAAAAAACCGAAAAAGGAATCGGTCCAAAGTCCGAAATTAGTTACACGTAGAGAATCGGAACGATATCAGATAAGAATCTATCCAAAGTAATTGCACTAAAGTGAGGACATGAATTAAAAAGGTTATTCGATATAAAAAACCTGTCGAGTTTACTCATCTTAGTAGCCGACTTATGGCACTAAGTGAACGAACTCCCTCCTAAAGGAACCTCCTCAAGCCCCGCATCAGCAATGAACGAATTAAACTCATCAGCTCCTTGAACATTGAATATAGACCCAAACCTATTTATTTCGAACCTCATTAAAATCTCCCATAATCACCACATTTCCATTCCACTGGTTGATCACATGAGCCAAATACTCCCAAACCATTCTTTTATCCCTCGGGTCATGAGGGGCATAAACGGCCACAAGGATAAGATCTATACCACTCTTCAACCATTTACCTCGAATAATAACAAAGTAATCTGATATCGTATGGCTTTCCTTCACAAAAGAACTAGAATCCCACACACATAGAATTCCTCCCGAATTTCCAACCGAATTACTATGCAGATAGTTAAAAGCATAATTTCCCCAACAATTACGAACACTAAGTAACTCCATATTTTCCATCTTGGTTTCTTGAATTGTCATAAAGTTCACCTTATGCTTAACACATAACTCTCGAACCCAATCTTTTTTAGCCTTTTGGGCAAGGCCTTGGATATTAAGAGATAGAAAATTCATCGATTAACCATCGACTCTCCATGTGTCTCATATTCTGAGACAGATAAAAATCACACGCTGCCATATTATAACCCATAATAATTGCCAACTTTACCTACTTCCTTCATCAAGCATAGAGACACCCACCTGACCGAGAATTATTTGGGATCCTTTAAATCTACCTGTGCTACACCGGATTCTTCTGTATCACCCAATACTTGTTGGCTCTTGTGAACCCCCTCTGGAACATCATTATCCACACCTCCGTTAACATTAACTGATTTCTCACCATTAGCGCTACTAGCATTCTCCATATCAACTGGAGTAAAGCCCGGTGGAAATTGCATACTGTGGTTATCATTAGTTTCATTCACATTCTTACCCGCACCATTCTTATTCAGGAGTTTATATAATTTAAAAGGATCCTCAGACACGTTAACCTTAGAACCCGACGAATTATTAAAAACCGATTCTGGTACTTCCTCCACATTACTATATCCACCATTATTTTCATCTTCTTGCTCCTTGGTTTCTCCTTCCAATGAGACATTTTCGGAATGTTCCTCCTCCTCTTCATAATCTGGTTCCTCCACTAACTCCGGTTCCCAACCTGTTACTTCTTTCGCTCGTAGCCAGCATACCCTACCTTTGAATACAATCTTGAGGCTTTCAAAAATATTGGATTGAAGTTTTGTAAGCACGCATACCCTTCTCTAGTGGTAACAATTCTCTCCCATATCATCAACCTCCAACAAATCACCCCATTTAGCGGCAATCTTGGTAAAAGTCTTAACAGTCCAGAATTTGAAAGGCAAGCCTTCGACTTCCACCCACGCCACTCTACCTTCTGGCTTGAATTCTAATGAGGCAGGAACAATTTCTGAAAACTGAAGACCTAACACCCATATTATCCTGACCAGATCTAGATTTAGAGGAATTAAAATCTAACAACACCCATAATTCCTCCAAATATCGAATCTTCAGGTCCACAAAGCCCTCGTTACTCAATACCGATTTCAAATTTGTCAAAGATGTAAATTACCCTCCCCATCAATGAACATGATAGATCATTCAACTGAACACAATCGTCCTCAAGGACAATAGCAGGGGCTGGTATAACTTCCCAAAATCGCTTGAAACAATTTCATTTTCCACCACAGAAGCAAAAGAATTACCATTATTTTTGAATCCTTTACTACGCATACCATTCGCCCCATCACTCTTCCTCGCATCCTTATTCAAAGAGTGCACATTACTATTGCTCAAGGGAGCCCTACGAAATCTTGCAATATTTGCTTGAAACTTACAATGGTTTACCCAAATCGTGCACAGATTACTTACCAGCCGTTCCGTGTTAAAAACGTTGATAAATCGAACAAACCCAAATCTCTTCCCCTCCTTTGACCTCTTCTTTGGAATAAATGAATCTACCACATGTCCATATTGCTTACAAGCGAGCAATAGCTCCTTGCAGTAAAAGTCCTCGCGGAAAGTTAGAAACATAAATCGAGGTCGATATTTTACTTAGGTCGTCTTCTTTTGTTCTAAAACTTCCCATTCCTGCAGTTTGGATTGAAGGGAGTTCTCCAAAAGCCGAATCAAGACACACACAAATCGAAACAGAAAAAGGAAAAAGGAAAAATTGAAAACACAATCAATCAAATCACTATGGTCTCAAGATAAGAGATCGCCTAACTCACTCGTTTAGAAATCAATCAACACGTGAACAGGGGTTATAACAAACTCCGCTCAAGAGATGTAGTAGATACGATTGACGGACAAGAGAGTATCGAAGGAGATTAGGGGTGGTGACGGAAAAGTTTAGAAATGGTGGGGTCGACGGCGATCGCCATTTTTTTAATGTTGGAATAGTTTGAGTTCTAATTTAGACTCTGTATTTGATTACTTCTCATTTCTTAAACCATTACCCACACGAATATGACAGTGAGAAATCAGGTCCACACCACGATCTTTAAGCATATGCACCTCCCGAATAATGGATTTCCAAGTCGAGTAACGAAACGGAGATAATTTATATAATGAGGAGCCATGCATAGACATGATGAGACGACACCACAATGAATTATCCCGTGATATGAATCTCCAAACCCATTTGAAAAGGAGCGCCCTATTTAAAGCATAAAAACTTGAGACACCTAAACCTCCATACTTCTTGGACGCAAGAACCTTGGCCCATTTGATCCACACTATTTTCCTCTCGTCGCATTGAACACCATTGAAAAAATTTCTACGTATGGACTCCATCGTTTGTAACACCGACTTAGGAACCTTATAGATGGACATATTATAAATAGGTGTCGACCCAAGAACCGACTTTAAAAGAGTAAGCCTTCCTCCAACAGATAAAGTTTTAAGTTTCCAATTAGATAGACGAGCCTTAAGTTTACCAATCGTATCGTCACATGCCTAAAAAGTCGAGCTATTACCTCCAACCATCACCCCTAAGTATTTAAAAGGGGTTTTCATAGTCGAACAACCAAAATATAAAGCTGCAGCATTAACATCCTCATTTCGAATCCCGACTCCAAGAAGGTGACTTTTCTTAAGATTGATCGAGAGGCCGGACAACAAAGAAAAACAATGAAGAATGTGAGTAATACCAGATAGATTAGCAATAGACCACTCACCAATAAAGACCGCATCATCCGCATAAAAAAGATGGGTAATATCAAGAGACGAACCAATTTTATTACAAACAAACTTTCAGTTTTTTACCGATCTAGGTAACCAACTAATTTTATTACTAATATAGGTATTGAAACTTTTAAATTTGTGACGATATAGTCAATATCACCTCATGCTACCGGTTGAAACTTAAAAATGACCGACACATCATTTTTATTTTTTTATTTTTTTACTTAGTTGAAAATACCACCTCATATTTTGAATTTCTTTGACGATGACAAGTAATTTATTTACCCCACTATAAAAAACAATCACTTTTGTCTTCTTCCCCAATCTTCACCATTACATCATCTTCATCAACATCCTACAACCACAATCTTCTCCTACAAAATTTTCGACGACCCCCATTTAGGGATGACACTCGTGGGTAATGGGTACGGGTATCTCAAACCCGTCACCCACCCATGTGGATTTTTTCTCACCCAGCACCCACCCGTCACCCACTAGTGGGTATAACTTTTTACCCATGCCCATGTCTGCGGGTACCCATCGTGGGTTAGTGAAAATGCAACAAGATTACAAAATAATGATATGGAAACTAACTACGAAACTACGTTACAAGACACCATATCATATTTTCCAAATACTGAGTTCACAAAATACTTAAAGTACGTGTCTGAAACTAGCAAATTAAATGTCACCACACCAAATCACATGTCTAAACTGAAATGTATCATGTATATATCTTTGAAGAGTTGGGTAATTATCAAATATATACCAACAACTTCACAAATATTTAAGTAGTATCATAAATTTTACTCCAACACAAATGAGTTTACTAGTACACGCAAGGTTATTTAGGCGGGTGCACCCGTGAGTATTTTAGATGGGTACACCCATGATGGGTATACATTACCCGTCACCCACCCGTCACCCACCGATGGGTACAATTTTTCACCCACGACCCACCCATAGGTGAAAATTGATGGCATACCCACCCATTTACATGCGGGTACCTGTGGGTCATGAGTTTTTTCTCACCCATTGCCATCCCTACCCCTATTTTGTCTGACGAGCTCAAATCCAATATCAAATAGTTCAAAATTAATAATATATATGTCAAATAAAATTCTAAACACCCCACGTCTCTAGTCTTTCATCTCCAACAAATTGGCATATAAATGTGAAATTGATTGAGGAGTTTTTGTTTTTAGGGTGTGGGAACGTGGTAGCTTGGTGGTGTTTTGTTGCGACCGTGCGACGATGGTGTATAGACAGTGGCTGAGTTGTTTTAGACAAGAGGGAAGACATTGGTATTGTTTAGAAACGGGTGATACAATGTTTGTGCTAGTGAAGGGATTTTTAGAATAGATATACTGAAAATGTAATTTACTCTTTTAAATAATACAAAAGTTAAATGGATATAAAATTAGTGACGTGGATTATCTAGGTGGAAATTAAAAAAATAAATCTATTTGAATATAAACGATCTAATTTACTCATTTTCTTAGCCGACTGAAGAGACCAAGTAAAAGAGTACCCTTCCAATTGGATTTCAACAAGCCCCGAGTTTGATATAAAACTATTAAATTCGTTAGCACCTTGCGCATTGTACACTGAACCCAAACGATCCTCCATGCATCTAACTTTATTAAAATCGCCCATAACCATACAATGACCATCCCAATGGCTGATAAGGGACGAAATGTAGCTCCATAGCGAACGCTTGATAGTGATGAAACAGAAGGGCATATATAACACCACAGTAACTTCGCCTGTTTTAGAAACCCCTGACCCATATAAAGCACAAAATTGTCCTAAAAAAAAAAGAAAAAAAATAAGAAAAAAAACAAGGGAAAAAAACAGAAACACCATTTGATCGAAGCCCTGTAAACTAAACCAAGAGTGGTAAACCCGAAAAGGGGAAGGCCCATAATCAGTGACCACTTCCCGAAGTAAGATTGGTCTATGATCCGAGAGGTGCCTATCAAGACAAATACCCGAAAGATGAGGGAATAAAGAGAGTAAACCATCCGAAACAAAAAAACGATCTAATTTACTCATTTTCTTAGCCGACTGAAGAGACCAAGTAAAAGAGTACCCTTCCAATTGGATTTCAACGAGCCCCGAGTTTGATATAAAACTATTAAATTCATTAGCACCTTGCGCATTGTACACTGAACCCAAACGATCCTCCATGCATCTAACTTCATTAAAATCGCCCATAACCATACAATGACCATCCCAACGGCTGATAAGGGACGAAATGTAGCTCCATAGCGAACGCTTGCTAGTGATAGACTGAGGGGCATATATAGACACCACAAGTAACTTCGCCTGATTAGAAACCCATGACCCATATAAAGCAACAAAATTGTCCGAGACAACATGATGCTCTTTACGGAAAACACTTGGATCCCATACACATAAAATACCACCAGAATTCCCAACTGCTTCGCTAATAGTATACTCGAACTTATAGTTACCCCATAACACTTTAACATCCATATCAGAAATACAATCCAACTTGGTTTCTTGAACAGAAAGGAAATTCACCTTGTGTTTATTGTTTAACTCCTTAATCCAATCTTTCTTAGCCTTGGATCCTAGGCCTTGAACGTTTAAAGATAAACAATTCATTTGAAACCACCGTGAGCTCCTTGTGATCCAATAATTTTCTCCATGTCATTCATACATCCTTCCATAGTGAACCCCATAGATTGGCCAACTTTAATCATATCGTCTATAACCTCCAATATCGAGCCACCTGCTTTTTTTTTGAATCGATACTGGGGGAAGCATGTTCATTAAGGGGTTGAGCATCCTCCAAAACGCAAGAACTGAGACCTTCCGAGCGACGTTTAGACAAAGAATTTTCCATACCTTGAACCTCCTGTGCATCAACATGTTGGAATTCTCTCTCAGGTGTAAATCCAGGTGGGAAAGGAATACTTGAATCCAAACCAGAATTTGCCTCGCCTTTGTCACGTTTATTAAGAAGATTGTAAAGGTTAAATGGATCGCTAGAATTCTCCTTCTCGTTGGGTGACAGATTCTGAGTATGTTCATGCCCCAAAGAATCAGCCTTATCATCAAAAACTGTATCAGACACACCTTCAATATCAGTTTCGTCGTCCAAATTCATCTGCTTACTAATGTCACCATTTATCTCTTCAGCACCGTTAACGGAATCGTCCTCAGAATAATCATCAACTTCCATATTATCATTAAATGTCGAAGACCAAACAAATAACTCCTAAGCTCTTATAACAAAAATTTTGCCTCGAACAATAATCTTGAATTTCTCAAGAATATTGTCCTCAAGTTTCGTCTTAATACATATACGTTTACGAGCAAAACAATCCTCCTTGTTATCTTCAAGTTCTATCACCTCACCCCAACGGGACCCAATCTTAGAGAAAGTAGGTCGCGACCAGGCGTGTAGAGGGACTCCCTCTATATCAATCCAAACAATCCGCTCCCTAGATACAAAATCCGGCTGGGCCTTACATAATTGACTAAACCAAGACGCAACACCAACATGTTTCATAAATCTCATTTTGGTCTGGACCGATGTCAGCTCAATCATAACCCATAGGCCACCCAAATACGCAAGCCTCACATGCTGGAAACCCTCATTCGATAAAAGAACGCGTAAGTTATTAATTGAAGAAAAATCCTTGACTTCCCCCATAACAAAATTATCAAGGTCACGTTCCACCACACATTCATCATCCAAGACCATGGTAGGAGACGAGGCTATATGATTAAAATTATTAGGGTTACCTTTTAAAATCAAAGCAAATGAAGAAGCCCCATTAGCAGCAGGTCTAGTTGAAATATTTGGCCAAGATGAGTGGATTGGAGGATGATCAAACCGAGCAACATTTGCGTGTAAATGCATGCGGCCAATCCATAAAGTGCACAGGTTACCCACAAGTCGATCAACATTATCAACCTTAATAAATCGAACAAACGCAAACCTTTTCCCCGCTTTTGATTTGCGATCAGAAATGAAAACATCAACAACAGTCCCATAACCTTTACACACCTCCCATAGATCTTTAGATGTAGTGTTGTCCGGGAAATTCGTAACAAAAATAGATTTGGAGATCAACCGTGTGTGGTCGACGTTACTGCGAGCCCTAGCCGCCATAAGAAAAAAAAAATTATCTTGAAACCAATGGAACAGTAATCGAACACCCAAAAACCTAATGATTATGTCGAATCAAATAAAGAACAATTAAGGACCCGATCAAAAAGAAACACCCTAAAAACTCAAAAATAAAATGAATGATATTCAATCAGAATTAGAGGATCGAAAAATCCGAAACCCTAACCCTAAAAAATACGTCGAATCTAATCTATGAATTAAGAGAGCATTAATCAAGATTAGATCACTTAAATCGATCATTATTTGATGAATGATAATCAAACAGGCTAAAGAAGATCGATCAAATGAAGAGAGTCTTGTGAAATCGCTATTATTTGACCATTTAAGTTTGAATCCGATTTGTATTTAGGGAAGACGTTCAATATCGTATCGCAAACTCATAGTTTAATCTTATGTTTCGAAACTCGTAAGTAAATTATTGAGACCAGACCATTCAAGATGTACCATTGATCCAATCAGGACTCATGATATCAAAATGACAATACACAAGAATCGACCATTCAACAATCAACTATTCAGCTAACAGACTATATAATGTATGAGGTTATTTATTTTCTATTTTTTGGCGAAATGTTTTTCACATATGTATATATTATATTTTTTTTAACAGCAGAATTTTATTAGAGACTAGCAAGGAGCTAAAAAAAATTACAAGATGGAAGCCATTAAAGGGTTTTGCATCAAATTGTTCCATGATATGGAAGAAAATTTGTTTCTAGTAGAGAACCACCTATAAGAACAATCAATAATCTTATCAAAAAAAATGCTACGCTTAGGCGGAGAGGTACCGAAGATCAGCTCATTGCGGAAACTCCACAAAGACCATAAAACAACTCCACAAATAACCTCCAAGATGGATTTTTGAGATGACGGAACTCGCATGTCTTCAAGCCAAGAATAGATATCATGGATGTTAGAAGGACTAGGAGAAACCATATTCAGCCAAACAAAATCTTATGCCAAAGGGTTGTTGCAATCTGAATGTCTTATAATTGATGTCGATGATTATTATAAGTGTGTCATTTAAAAGGATTACGTATAAGCATCGAAACTCAAAGAGTAAAATCTCTTGGGTTAAATGGCTTAAACATCATTTGTAATTGTTGTTTAGTCTAGCGATTTGCTAGACTTTTCTCTCGTTTTAATCTAATGTTGTTCAGAAAAAAGGATTACGTATATTGTATACGTGGTAAGTTTCTTATTTTTATTCGCTTCAATTATACATGTCTTTTCATGTCATTTTATACTATAAATAACTCCTATAAGCTAGCATTGACAAACGGTTTTTTAATGTCAAAATATGAGCTCGTAAGCTATCACTATGAGCTAACAGCTATTATTTTTACAGAGTTTATAGTTACAAAGTTTACAGTTTATAGTTTGTTTTGCCCAAACATATCAATGTATTAAACAATTTTTAAAAGATATTATAACTTCTCAAAAGCTTATTTAGTGCTTTTAAAAGATAGAGCTTTTATTGTTTACTTGTTTTATGAATTTATTGCTCCTAAACAAAGCTTATATTAAAAACTAGTTTATTTAAAAGTTCAACTTTAATTAGCTTTTCATTAAACCTACTTTGCCAAATATTGTATTAAACGGATCGCCATTGCTTGTGGCTATTAGTTTACAACTATCCGTTATTCGTATATAGCTATTAACTTACAACTATCTTTCTTAAACTTACGATTCTCAGCCGCGTAATTCAGAAAATAGTGAATTTTTTTTCTTTTCGGTGATTGTCTGGACTTATAATGGTGCGTCCAACCGATGGAGGAAGCAATTCCAATACGATTTTATTTGGAATTCAATTACGAATCCACGACCGTTAACATCGTCAGCTAACTCTAAGTTGTTTGAGAGTTATAAGCAAAACATTAAGCGATTGTTGTTTTTTAAATACAACAGCTTGTTTTGGCGCGTCCTTGTGGCTACAGTTGAGATACCGGTATGCTTTTCTTTAGAATTCAATTAGGAAACCATGGCCGCTGACCTCATCAGTTAACTATTTACGATTTGAGAGTTATGGCCGAAACAGTGAGCGACATTTTTTTAATAATGGATAAACGTCGGTGCCTAAGATTTGACGAAGTGACATTGAGACGACGGCTCAAGGTGGCCGACCAAGGTCCACGAGGTGAGAACACTGAAGCTTACTGATAATAATGTGGATAAGTGGGTTTCTTATATTTAAGCTCACACTCCAGTACTCCACTTACATATTCTAATATTTTAGAGGGTTTTATAATATTTGTGTATTTAACAACAAATTAAAATAAATAAAAAACTATTGTATCGTAGATGCGTCAAAGATCCATAAGCTAGAAATAGGTGTTACGAATTCACACTCCATATATACTTTCTGTCAGAGTTCAAAGATTCCTCGTCCTAAACAAGTAAAACATTTGTGAAGGATTGTTATTTCAAAAGTAGGTTTTCATTTTCATGTTGCCACTACCACTGTTATCATCTTTGATTTTTACCAATGGCATTATTTTAGACATAAATTAGACTATAGTAAAATAACTTTTATAATTAATTTCTACATCTTATATTAAATGTTTAGTTTCATTTTTTTGATTTTTTTTTTATCTATTTTAATTTTAAATATTTTTGTTTATATTATACTAGTATAATAGTTGATATGGATTGAGTTTAAATATACTTTCATTCAAGGTTATAAATAGCGTGAGGTAGAGCCGTCCCATTATCTTTGGTGACCCTAGGCAATACAACGAAGAGGCCCTACTACACTTGTAAAATAAAAAGAAGTTGCATATATAATCGATTACATTGCTCATATATGTTTAATATTATACGTATTTATATTAAAAATGTGGCCCTTTACAAAGTTGGGTGGCCACTGTGCGGATCCTTCCGCACAATCTTGCACACCCTACGAGCGACCCTCTGGCCGTGAGGCGTGACATCGGAGGGCACACTTGACCAAGTCTCAGCCTTTGCGAGCCGTGGGAGTTCATGGGCGTTTTCCTGTGTTTAAGGGGTGTCTTAAAGCCAGGCAAGAAAATATGAAAATATGTATTAATTTATTTTATTTATAATCATATTACAAATATATTAAGTTTACAATTAGTGTCATACATAAGGAATAAAGTTAAGAAACTATATTTGCATGTAATCTTTATTATTTTTATATAAAAATACGATTTTTATCGAAATTGAATTCAAAAAAGCCTTCAGCATCACGTTTTATCGCGTCTTATCACGTTTTTTCACTCCTCATCTCACGTCAAGCCTTAAACCCAAGCCTTAGTCTATTGCGTGGCGTGGAGGTCACGCATCGCGCCTTTGTGAGGCCTTTGCGGCGCCATGACGTGCCTTTTAAAACCATGCTTTTATTAGTATAATCTTTATCAAGTACGCTCATGTTTTTTTTTTTACAAAACAATTCAACCTCACAAAAACACACAAAACCCTAGATCCATGAGGTCCTCATCCTCTTCATCTTCAAGATCCAAGATCCACTCATCTAATCGATTTGCCTAACCTGTTTGATTTCCATTCATCGAATGAGTTTGATATTGCGTAGACGATATTGCTTTTCTAATCTCTCTTGATTAGATTCGAGTGAATTTTAGAATGAGGGTTTTCGACTTTCTAATCGATTTCTTGGTTGCTTAAGTAATTACTATTCTTCTTGAATTTAGGTGAGATTCTAGGGTTTGTTAATTCACTTGTCATTGTATATCCTCTTTATTCGTTTCGACGATAATCATTAGGTTTTAGATCTCCTTTCTTTGGATGTTTTTAGGTTTGATTTTCTTTTCGTAGTTTGTGTCAGTCTTGAACCCCTTCAATCAAGATGACTGGTGGACTTAGAAATATTTTCCAGCGTCAGTTTTCTCAAATGAATGATTTTACCAAGAAAATTTCCCATTCGGTTTTGTAACTAATTTTCCAGATTATGTCAATTCTCGTGATCTATGGAACAATGTTGCGTATATGGAACAGGTTATAGAGTGTTTGTTCCGGAGATAAAAAAGTCTTAAAGCAGGAAGAGATTGCATTTGTCCGTTTCATTATGGTCTTTATTCTCGATAGATTGTGAAGAATTTATTGCACGATATGGATTGGGAATTATCATTTGTTTGTCAAATCAGGGTTAGGTTGATAGGCCTCAAAAACCTCTGATTTATCTATAATACTAATGTCCCCCAAATAATATGGTTCGAAGAAGGGATGCAGTCCATAGGACATGGCTCTAACGGGTTTCATCATTAATAAGGAGGTGCGTGTGAATTCTTATGTTTCAGTTGTTAATGGGATAACTCCGTTGGTTTCCAACTTGAAATTCATTTGTCATCTGCTTGCTCTGGTGTTTGGTAGTGTTAGATGAGGAGTGTGTTGTGGAAAGGATTTCTCTAATTGTGCTATGGGGAGAGTCAAGTCTTTGATTCCATTACAAGTTTACAATCCTTCTTGTCGGACGAGGGATTCGTGCAATGTTACCATTGTCCTTATCTTGGAGGCTTGGTGGGTATGTTTGAAGGTGATAAACCTGACTACGAAAGAAATTGGATTAATCTTGTTGGGTATCAATTTTTGGTTTCTAAGTGATTACAGGAAGTTAATCCGGGACTTTGTCAGTGTTTTGAAAAGAGTAGTGTGGTTAGATATGAGGGAGTCCACTTTATGCTTGGTCTCGCAAATCGTTTGATAAAATCAGGTAACAAATGGGAGAAGTGTGAACATTGAAGACTGCGTATGAGACGTCTTTGGACGTAATGTCTATGCATTTTAACTAAACATCTGGTGTTCCATGTTTCGAATCTTTTAAAATTTTGGTTAAAAGGTTAAAGTGTATATGGTTCGCGCAAAAGAGCTGTTTACTTGGACTCCTTCTTTTGAATCTATAAAGGAACATGATTATTCCTCGGAAGACGAATCTGTTCAAGGAGTAGGATCTAAAGAAAATAAGTATAACACGTATGAGAAAGAGGAGGGTGAGTTTAATAATAGTGAAGATGAAGAAGTTGCTGAAACCGATTTTATGGAAACATATTCGCAGGTCAAATTGGGAACACGTGTTCTAGTTGGATAAGGAAAATTTTGTGATCGTTTCGGACTTAATGAATAATTAGGTCTAAAGAAGCCTGTAGAGGAGAATTTGGAACCGAGTCCGTCTTTGTCACACCCCCCGGGGTTCTCGCCAGTGGGATCTTTGAATTCAAGTGACAAGGAATTGAATAAGGAGTTTTCACCAACGATAAGTGCTAAGGTAATGAACAATTCTCAACGTGGTCCATGAAGAAGTTTCGTTTAACATCTGTTGGGGGAAGTGGGAATAATATAAGGGGATCTGTTTTGGGAGTGCTCGATGTGTTGTTTCGTTGTGGGTAGGGATTATGGGTATTATATGGTGGGTCTTAGTGTGGAAAAAGATAATCGAAATCCATCATTAATCAGCAAAGGAGACGAGGCTGTTTTTAGATGAATTTTTATGTCTTTAAATATTCAAGGGTCTGGTAGCAAGTCCAAAAAGGAGTGGTAAAGGAGTTATTAAAATAATAAAACTAATTTTATTGCCAATTCAAGTAACGAAGATGGAGAAGGTGTTCAATGATTGTGAATTTATGTGGGGGTAACTCGAATTATGGATAAAGTGTTTAGTGAAGCGGCTTGGTAATTTCTGGTGGATTCATTTGTATTAGGGAGGGGAATCTTTTTTTTCAAGGAAAGATTAGGATTACGATCTCCGGATTGTTTGTCAGGCATTTTATGGGCGTGGATACCTAGTAAAACTAAGGTCTTGTTGTGTCTATTTACGGCCCGCAAGCAACCTTCTTTGAGGACGGGTGTTATGGGAATATTTACTGATTTTGTTTGGGACGTTGGAATGGAATGGGTCTATTTTAAAAAAAAAATGGGCGACTATAACGTAAGTGCGTACCAATGTTGAAAGACGAAGGTAAGTGTTTTAATGTTAATTAACGCTAGCTTTTTTAATCAATTCACTCATTTCTTCTTCTGGTTTAGTGGATATTAAAAAGGAGGTTTTTCCACCGTTTACTTGAGTACACCATTCGGCGGAAAAAATGAGTAAGATTGGATAGTTCCTTGTTTAGGATGGTATTCTTACTATTTTCCCCTCCATTTCGGCGTTATGTTTGGGACCGGGACATCTTTCGGACCTTCTGTTCCGGATTTTTGTTTATGTGAGTTTTAAAGGAAACTTTGGACCGATTCCTTTCAGTGTTCTTCATTCGTGGTTTCAAACGCGTTGGTTTTGATGATATGGTGGAAAAAGACTTGGCGCGCCTTGGCTTATTCGGACATTATAAAGTGCATTCGGTTTAAAAAAAGAAGTTACAAGAGCTCAAATAAGTTATCAGGTTGTTGTGTTAACGATAAGAAAATTCAGAGTGCAGGTTCTAAGAAAATCCATTGTTTAGCGCTTCGTGGATAGTGAATAAACGTTTGGTATAATATGGGCTATTATTCGTTGATTTTTCGGCGGACAAGACTTAATGGAAATCCTGATGATCTAAAGGTGATGGAGTTTATTGGATTTCGTCAAGAAAGCAAAGTCAGTATGGGCGATGAAGGTGTCGAGAACTCGAAAGTAGTTTCATGCGAAATCATTTAACAAGAAACGGTCTATATAGCCATTCCGTGGAGTGTTGTTGATGTGTACGTGCGTGCCACAGATCCTATCTTAGTGAAGAAAGCTTTTAAAAGGATCACTATGAAGGATAGTTTTTTATTAAGCCACAAAGGTCTAGATTGAAAATCAGTTTACTCTTTTCCGAAATCGGTATCTACACGATCCAGGGTTACCGATCTTAGATGCGTCATGTTATCTCAATGATGAGATTGATTGGCTGTGTGCGGATTGTGGGAGTCTAATGTCACCAGGGCCCAAGACGGGTTCACTTTTGATTTCTTTAGAAAAATTTTGAAGGGTATTGGTCCGGGATTTCTGTGAAGAGTTGAGGCATTTCTTTAAACAGGGCTCGGTTCTCTAAGGGTTGTTACTCTTTCTTTTATTCTCTAATCCAAAAAGTCATAGATGCAAAATTCGTCATCGATTATCGCCCTATTAGTTTAATAGGGATGGTGTATTTATAGGTCGTCACGTAAGATTTTGGCAAAGCCGTTTGGCTATGGTTATTGAGGCCTTGTGTCTAACACTCATTCGCGTTTGTTGTGGAGACAAATCTTGGACTGGTCACTTTCATTCTTAACGAAGTGCTTGATGGTGTAAAAGGTAAGAAACAAGATAAGCATTGTTTTTTAAAGTTGATTTTGCTAAGGCTTATGACTGGTTCGTTGGGACTTCTTGCTTGGACGGTTCTTGAGGCTTTGGATTCGGTTTCGACTTGTGTACTTGGTTTAGTGGGTATTATCTGATTTTGCTAAGGCTTCGTTAATAGTTAATGGAAGTCGTCTGACGAGTTATAGTTTCATATTCATCGGGGTCTTTAAACATGGTGTTCGCTATCGCCTTTTTTTTTTTTCTTGTTATGGAGCTTTGCATTTATCGTTTGTAAAGCAGTTATGAAGATGTTGTTTAAAGGCATTCAGTTACAGGGGTCTTTGGCTCTTATCTCAATTTATTTTATGCGGGATGTCGCCTTTTTTATGGGCGTAAAACTGGTCTTGATATTATTTGAGAGGTTTATTTTATATTTTTAAATGTTCCATCTCGCGTCAGGGATAACAGATTAATATTCATCAAGAGCCTAATTTGGGTGTGGGGTCTTCGCGTGTCTAGAGTTGGGATCAAGGCTTCTTCTTTAGGTTGTCAACTATTTTGGAAAACTAGTTTCGTTATCTAGGGTTATGGTGGGGGCTTGGGATTGACTCGTTCATAAGGCTTGGGATGATGTAATTTTAAAGCTTCAATCGCGTTTGTCTAAATGGAAAGCGAAAAACCCTCTCAATTGGTGGTAGGCTTACTTTGTTAAAATCAGTTCTCGGTGCATCTCCTCTTTATAACATGTCATTTTTAAGGTTCCAAAAGGAGTGTGCTTAGGTTATGGAGGTCAATTCGTAGTAACTCATTAAAGGTGCTAGCATGTTGGAGAAAAAAATTTTCTGGATTGCCTTGGGATAAGGTGTTAGTTCGAAGAAGATAAGGGGGTCTTGGGGTTTTTTCGAGTTATTTTCGCTCTTAATCGAGCGCTCCTTCTTAAAGTGGTTTGGTTGTTTTCGTTTAGCAAGTTGATTCTTTGTTGGTTTCGTTGTTTATCCAAGCGGTTCTTGGGGTTAAGATTGATTCTCATTCAGTCGTACGGTTTCCATATGGAGTTCGATTTTGAAGGAAGTTCATAGTGACTTAAGTCATCTGGGGATTTGATTTCTTCGTCGTATTTGGCTTAAACGTATCGGGGATGGTCAATCTACTAGTTTTTGGAATGAGGACTGGATGGGGGTTATTTCCCTTGTGTGAGTTGTGTCCGCGTTTGTTTTTGCCCTTGATTCTGCTCCCAAATATTTGTGTGGCGGCCTACTAAGATGGTTGGCCCCTGGATACGTCTTTACGGGAGATCAGTTAGAGGAGGGGGTGTTTTCTCGTTAACAGCAAGAAATTCTCAGATTTAAGTTGTTTTTGAATTCAGTGAGTTCTTTCAACGTCTAATTGTTTCGTTGGATTTCTCCTTTATGAAGGGGTGAATTTAGTGTGAAAGTTACACGTCTTGTCTATGTTGATTTGTGCTTCACCTCTAATTCTGAGTACCGACTAGGTGGGGTGGGTTTAATTGATTCATTTAAGATTAATGTTTTTATGTGGCGGAGCTCCAGTCGGGGTGTGTTTGCTTTACTGCTACATTCTGGCTCCAAAAAGGTGTTATTTTGGAGTTCCATTCTTGCCGGTTTGTTTCTCGGATGTAGGAGGTTGTCATCATTTGTTATTTCGATGTTCTTATCTCAGGAAGGTTTTGCATCGTGCGTTTGCCGTTGGTGGGGAGATCGTTTTCCAGTTTGAGTTTCGTTCTCGTAATGGGTACGAGTGTTCTCTTCTATCGTCTTCCGGGTTCAGTTTTAAAAGGTTTTTTGGAAGGAGGTTCTTAGTTGCTTGGTGGTTTATTTGGGGATTTCGGAATGAAATCGTTATACTTTTGATGTTAATAAAGCCGTCTAGATCGATCCTTTTTGAGATTATTCGGTTCTTCCTTCCTTTTCTTTGGGGTTAATAGTAGGTGTAGTAGATATGTTCTCTATGGATGATTGGCTTTAAAAACCAGCATTTTAATATATTTGTATTTTCTTTTCTGCGTCCCTTGCTAGTTTATAAAATTTTGCCGTTCAAAAAAAAAGTATTATATAACACAAACAAAAAAATTAAATGTCAAAGTTAAAAAATAAAGACTTAAAAAGTCAAAATTGAACATTTAACATGAGAGAGATAGAGAGTATCAGAGAGTCTATCATTTCAACTATTATTAGTACGTTAAAACTTAAGCCCAAGCATTGACTACAACACAAACGTGAGTGATTTGAACCGGACACAATCATATCGGTTCTTTTTTTTCTATGCGCATCGCTAGACTAGGTCTAATAAACCGCATGCTTTGTTAGTTAGTTGATCATGAACTGCTCGAAAACAGTTATGGCCTGGCTAGGTAGAGTCGGGGCTGACTTGTTTGGGATTTTCATATTCTTTTACTTTTTAAACTAACACTTATTGTTACATGAAGTTGCTAAATGTAACCATAAGGATTATGTTTAAAGTATTGAGACATGCATTAAATGTTGGTAACTTTAATAGTTATTGTCCATTAACCTATAATACAATTCTCAAATGTTTGACCATTAGTTTGACTTGGGCTCCCACTTTGGGCCGGCCCAAGTAGTTTTTTTTTTTTTAGTTTAGTCCAACATCTAGCCCAATTGCTACAGTGCTACAATGTCAAAAGTAAAAAAAATTACAGAACGAACCCTCAACTTTTAACTATTTACGATTTTCCCATTTATATAAAAAAAATACCCGTAGAAATATTTTTGAATTTTTACTCTATATATTATGGAGCAAATGTTTGACAGCAAGGTTGACTTGGGCTCCCACTTTGGGCCGGCCCAAGTAGTTTTTTTTTTTTAGTTTAGTCCGACATCTTAGCCAAACTGTACAGTGTACAATGCCAAAAGTAAAAAAATTTCAAACGACCCTAACTTTTAACTATTTACGATTTTCCCCATTCATATCAAAAATACAGTAGAATTTGTCGGGATTGCGTTTTAAATCTGATGGGCATATTGCAATGTTTCTAAAATAAGGCTTCGATTTTCTAAAAAAAAAATTCATTTAATATAAATAAGAAAAAAACAAAACGAACCAATATTGCAATGCTTCTTAAATACGCACGATTTTATAAAAAATGTCAAAAAAATATTTGGATCGTTAACCGGACTACTTTTAGCCCATATTATTATCAAAGCTAAATATCTTTCGACATTTGCTTAGCCCCCGCCGCAACGCGCGGGTCATTTTACAACTCGTTTTATACATTTAACATTTCTCAACCAACTTTATATACCACTAATTATGCATGATTTTATTTCTTAAGACTACGTTTAGCAAAACCAGGGCCGTCTTTGAGGGTGTGCGGAGTGGGCGACCGAACAGGGCCTCAAAAATTTTAGGGGCCCTAAAATTTGTCCCCTTAACAATATGTTAAACGTGTAAATAACTTATTTGTATTATATGTTATAAACAATGACATTTTATATATAACATTTCTTCTCGAAATATTTCATTGTGTAATTTCGCCTAGGGCCTTTAAAATTTTAACAAATTTAGAGACGGCCCTGAGCAAAACCTTGTGATACATGACCATATTCATGAATTAACTAACTTTCTTTTGACGGTTGTACATCTTTTTTTTAACGGCATATTATTACTCAACAACTAGCAAGGAGCTAGATTACAAGACAATTAAATAAGGATTCTTATGCAGTCGTCCACAAACTGAACGAACTTTTGCTTACTAAAACTACACCATTTTCAAAAAGTAACTAGAAAATAACATCATCAATTAATTCGACTTTACCCCCCGTAACAATGCATGAGAGTCCTTGCACTCGAAAGTTAGGCCGCCGATCAAGATATTCTAAAAGAAAAAAAGGAAAAAGGGTAAGCTTGATAAAAAAACATGTGAAATGATATATAAATGGATAAGTTGTAACAAACAAACATGTATATATAAGTTAAATACTATGAAGCGAATAGTAAGTTGAAAGCGGTGCTCCTTGATGAAGAGTGGATTATATAACTTGTTGATAATTTGCAATGCTTTATAAAAATGTTAAGGGAAACAAATCTACATATGTGGCGAAATGTTTATAGGAAATATAGGGTACTAATCAATAAAATAAGAATTTTATAGATGCTAATCAGGTTCCAAGTCTACACATGTAATGAATAACATAGATGGACCACATTTAGTTCATTAGTAGCTAAAAACATAGCCGTAGCACATGTTGAATAACACGCACATACCACATATCTTAATATTTCTCTAAAATAGTATATCTTTAATAAATAGAACCTCCTATTACGCGTTACTATAAATTCATATCAATAATATGGTTACCCACTATGAAAAATATATTTTGTATTTTTCAATGTCAACCCAAGTACCCGTTAACCCATACCAATAATTATATACATATACTATATTTGGGTTAAAACTACGTCGTTTTGACCATGCTTGCTACAGTAGCTACAGTAACCGGCCCATTGGGCTCTCACTTTGGGCCGGCCCATTTGACTTTTTTTTTAAGTAGGCAACTTAAAAAAAAAATTGCTCGGCACAAAATAGAAATTTTTTATACAAAATTACTGATTTATTCAGATCAAAAATTATTCGCGCCATGAGGCCCAACACATAAGCTCATATAAAAAAAAACTATTAAACATGAGACCGAAAAAATAAACCCGCTAAAAAAAATTGCTCAGCACAAAATAGGAAAAAAAATATAGATTTATTCAGATAAAAAAATACCCACGACATTACGCCCGCCCAACACATAAGCCCATATAAAAAAACTATTAAACATGAGACCGAAAAAATAAACCCGCACAAAATAAAAAATATAAAAAAATTGCTCAGCACAAAATAGGAAAAAAAATATAGATTTATTCAGATCAAAAAAATACCCACGACATGACGCCCAACACATAAGGCCATATAAAAAAAACTACTCCCTCCGTCCCACATTAAGTGTCCACTTGACTTTTTCAAAGTCTTTTTTCTTCAACTTTGACCTTAATGATTTCTTCTTATGTTATATGATACTTGATGCAAGATATATGAATGGATAGAGTTTTGAATATATTTTTCGTTGGTAGAATTTTCGTTCAATGTTATATAACACAAACAAAAATATTTATGGTCAAAGTTGAGGAGAAAAGACTTAAAAGATTCCATTGTGGACACTTAATATGGGACGGAGGAAGTATTAAACATGAGACCGGAAAAATAAAGCCGCAAAAAAAAAAAATTAACGCCCCGCATCAACGCGCGGGCAATCATGCTTAAAAAAAACACCCACATCTATGATAAAAGAAACACCATCCCGCAGCAACGCGCGGACAACTATGTTTGTTTATACTAAAAATATATAGTTTGCCGAAAGCTATATATCAAAGTTTTTTTTTTGAACGGCAAAGATGGAATATATATAAAAAAGAGTTTAGCAAGACGCTAGAAACTTAAAGTACAATAGAGTCAACAAAAAGAATTACATAACATCAAAAAATAGTAAAATCCTGAGACTTTAACTGCGAGGGAATCAAAAGGGATGAAAAAACTTTTGACACGAAGGCCGACGGTTCGGTTTTCACTTCGGCAAAAAAAAAACCCCATCCCGGAGGCCGAGCCGCCGGTTTTCACTTCGGGATGGATTTTGATGAAACCCCAAACAAGTCCCGAGCCGAAAGCTATATATCAAAGTACGTACCGGCCGCCGTGGTTATGTGTTTATTTGATATATGCTTTATAATTTAGACTTTGGAAAACTGGTATATTTAAAATTATTTTATTATTTCAACTGTAGTAAATTTGCTAGTGTTTCATGATATCCAACAGTAAAAGCTTTTTGCAATTGTAGCGCTATGCCGCTATGTGATGCAACTCTTTACGGATTACTTTTTTTTTAATCAATGTTAAAATTTATTCAAAGAAAAGAAAACTGTTTACAGACAGGATTCAAACATTTTTAATCTAAAACAAAATCAAACCAACTTAAATTTCATAATAATCTTCTTGTGTCAAACCAAATATGAATTCCGTCTTCGAGATTCTTAACACCATTCCTTCGCATTGTGCTTAACCTATTTTGCACCATAACGTCAATCTTTCTCACCAAAACTGTGTTGGGGATCGGTTTTTCTCCATGTCGTCTTCTATTCCTCTCTATCCATAAAAAGTGTATGGTAGTTTGGAATACATACCTCACAATGAAAAGGCTCATATCGATCCTTGCATCCCGAGAGATTTGGTTCAAAATGTTTGTCCATTCCCAAGTAAATTGAGAACCCATCAGGCCCCCCACCAAAGCTTCCCAAATTTGCCTTGAGTATAGACAATCGAAGAACAAATGTTCCCGTGTGTCTCCCTCGGTTCCGCACAAAAGGAACAACCAACCTGAACATTTATATTCCAACACTCCATTTTCTCACCCGTGACAAGCCTATTTTTTGCTGCGAGCCAAGACAAAAAAGCGAACTTTGGAGTAGCGAAAGGAAACCAAATACCTCGATGACAGTCCCAAGCGGGGCAAGAGCCACGAAGGATTTGCCATGTTTCCTTCGATCGAAACCGGTCAGAGTAATTATCATCCGTTAAACGCCACAGAAACTCATCCTCTTGCCCATGAACACGTTGTTCTTTCAACATCAAGATTTCATGCTCAACTTGATTGAGTAGAGCATTACGGTGGATTCGCCCCCTGTCTCTCTCCATGACCTCTCCAAGTGTTGTTTGATCCGACACCCCCAACTCTATAAACCCTCGCTGCCCAAATAAGCCGAATAAACAGCCTAGAGAACACCAAGAATCATGCCAGAAAGATATCGAATAACCGCACTTTACCTTCACCTTATAGAACATTCGAGCCATATCTCTGTACTTTAGGAGTTTCTTCCAAATCCAAGATCCAGCAGTCATATTGTCTTTTAGCGCCCAGAAGGAATTATTACGAATCAAGTGCCTCTTTATCCAGTCAACCCATAGCGAGTTCTTAGAGGAAATAATTCGAAATATAAGCTTCAAGACACAGACTTTGTTTACATCCTCTAAAGATTTTTGGCCTAATCCTCCTTCTTTTGGAGTGCATACAACTTTTCAAGAGACCTTCGCCTTCGTCGTTTTAAGATCTGGGCCTGACCATAGAAAAGAAGCACACAATTTATCAATCTTATTAATACACGACTTGGGTAAACGAAAAGCCGCCATCCAGAAGTTCGTCAAACTGAATATAACGGAGCTAAGCAATTGGAGACGGCCCGCGAAAGACAATTGCCTAGCCGTCCAAGTGCTAATTTGAAGCTTTATTTTCTCAATCAAAGGAGCAAAATCAGCAGCTCCCATCTTCTTTGTCAACAATGGAAGTCCCAAATATCTAACTGGTAATGTACCATACTCGAAGGGAAAATCGGTAAGGATATCTTCTTTCACATCATCTCTGATCCCAGCCATATAGATGGTGGACTTCTCAAGACTAATCCTCAATCCAGAATGGATCGTAAAATCGTCAAAAACAGCCAAAGCTCCCTCAATAGACCGTTTATCACCTTCCACAAACACCATTAAATCATCCGCGAAGCATAGATGAGTGAGGTTCATATCATGGCATCCGGGATGAAGACCAATACGTTTGATTCTTGCAGCCTCATCTATCTTTTTTGAAAGAACATTCATACATATAACGAAGAGATACGGAGACAAAGAGCATCCTTGTCTTAAGCCTCGCGAGCTAGGGAAATACCCGGCTAGCTCCCCATTCACCTGCACCGAGAAAGAAGCGGATGAGATACATAGATTTATCCAATGAATGTACTTATCCGGCATGTCTAGAGCTTTCAACACATTCAGCAAAAAAGGCCACTGAACTGAGTCAAAAGCCTTCGAAATGTCAATTTTCATCGCACAACGAGCTGTAATGTCTTCCTTGTGGTAATCTTTGATAATTTCTGTTGCAAGCAATAAATTCTCCATCAAAAGGCGATCTTTGACAAAGGCAGATTGATTTGGAGTTATGAACTTCGGGAGAAGAACTTTGAGACGATTTGCTAGAATTTTTGAGATGATTTTGTATACGAAGTTAC
>BQNB010019161.1:5499-47999 GCA_026074375.1 Tanacetum coccineum
ATAATGATCAAGAGGAGGCATAGATAAAAAAAACATATGGAGATAGTTCAAGATGATAAAGTAGCAATTAATGCTATACCTCTAGCCACTAAGCCTCCAGTCATAGTTGAATGGAAAATCATCAAAGAAAGAAAGATAGGATACTATCAATTGATAAGGGCTAATAGAAGTTCAAAAAGGTATTCATCAATGATTCAGATGCTTTAGAATATTAACAGGGAAGACTTAGAAACACTCTAGAAGTTGGTTAAAGCTAAACATGGGAATACAAGGCCAGAGGAGGCATATAAAAGAGTGTTATATGGAGATCTGAAAGTAATATTTGAACCTAATGTAGAAAGTGAAATATGAAGGAATCTACAAGGTTATAAAGTGACAGTTTAGAAGCTATTCTCTTCATGTGGAGTGCATTTTGTGAGATTTCAAAACATGAATATCTTAATGCTGGTAGAGAAAAAGTACCCTCTTACACCTGCAACAATCACATAGATGCTCAACAAGAAGCTTCAAACTGACTATTGGAATGAGATGTGTTATTAACTCTTAAAGCTTATGACAAAGCAAATCAAGAAGAAATAAAGTGTTTGAATGCATCCTCCTGGTGATGGTGAAGACTTTTAATGAAACTTGAAGATTCAGATGATGAACATCAAGTTTAGGGGAGGATTGTTAGGATTAAAAGCCATTTGATGTCGCTTGAAGTTAATATTGCTAAGGTTAGAGTTACTGCTGTCAAGCATAACTTAATGTTGTTAGTAGTCTTAGTGAAAAATACACTAAGTAGTTAGTACTATTAGTTACTACTGCTAATGTATATTACTACTGCTAATGGAAGTTAAGACTGCTCAGAGACAGAAGAAATCCTACTAACTAGTTAATACTGCTAGTATAAAAGTTACTACTGTTAGTGTAACTTAGTACTGCTAGTATATGTTAGTACTGTTAGTGTAACTTAGTACTGCCTATAAAGAATGAAGAAAATATACTAAGTAGTTACTACTGCTTGTACACAGTTAGTGCTATTGGTACAAAATTTAATGTTGCTGGTATGAAAGTTACAACTACTGAAAGATTACAACTGCTTAAAGAGTTTCTACTAACAAAAGGATAAAGATGAAGATTGCTTATCAAGATTACCTACGGGATAAGTATGAGATATTTTGGTAAAAGATATGTATAAGTTATTTGTTTAGAAGATCATGATAACTTAGGAATATATTGTAAGCCATGTAGGACTTATTGGTATATAAAAGGAGGTCCTAGGGCATGTAGTTTGATATATCTCATATATACAGTCATTTATAGCTTCAAGGTTTTGTAAACCCTAACACTATTAAGAGTGTTCATTTTATATTGAGGCTGAAAGTTTGGTATTAAACAATCTTGTTTCTGTTCAATTGATTGTTCTTCTTAGTATCATAGACTAGATTCCGCATAGTCTTTGATATATTCAATCAAAGTTTCTACCATAGTTGTCTTGGATTTATTCAATATAACTAAGCCTTTTACAAGCTAAGAAATATCTATTAAAGTGGGATCAACAACAATCTTAGGTCTTCCTCCAACATACTCCTCAAGCCTTCTGAGCTGCTCTCTGTACCTGAGTACCTCGTCAATCTTCTTCATAATCTCTCTTGAACTCTTGACATCATAGCCGGTCCATTCTCTTCCCTTCAACCTTTTGTTTTCGCTGCTCAGCTTATTCTTTGACAACATGCCAATTAGATTTTCTTAAATCTTCACAAGTGTACCATCACTGAACTTCTTCACTTCACTTAGCTTCATGAGCGATTTTATGTTGTATTGGTTAAGATATATAGCTTCCTTATGCGTTGCAGTCATAGTGAATGGTATCCTTTGGTCAATTCCTTCGAAGAACATTGTGGGTTTGGTGAGGTTAAGAGTTCTCTAATAGCTTTCCATTCCAAGCTAAATATCTTCTACTCTATTCTTGACCATGGTTCTTTTGATGAACATGAGAAAAATATTATTGAAGTCTTTTACAAAATCTAATGGGAGACGGTGTAGCTTATCTTAAACCTAGAGCAAGTACATATCTTCTATATCATTCACACTGAGTCTAGGTAGATCTGCATAGCTGAATTCATACTCTTTTATCATCGGATCTCCTGACTATAATTGATGTTAAAAAACCATAACCCCATTTCTTCTTTGCAACTACTTAAACAACTGATTTGATCCTTAAGTCTGAATAGATGTTTCCTTTGGTTACGGCACTCATTCCTGATTTAAAGAAATCAATATTGTCCTCTTCCCAATGGTGTATAGCATTAAGAGCTTCAAAGTGATATCGACAAACTTCTTTGCTCCATCTTTCAGGGTTCCTATCCTCAATACCTTCTTTGTAGTATCTCACAGCATAATGCTTAGTGATAGAAATAGTGTACTTCTCTTATGTGTTGAGATCCACAAGGTATGTGTAGTCGTCATTGTAGAAGCAAGGATGTGGTTTTGTACTTTTTGACATGTGTCGTTCAAATGATCTTGGTTTAGAGACATCTCCTTCATCACTGTTCCACTGAGCTTCTGACAATACTGCTGCTTTGAGTTGACTAACATGGTATTCGAGTTCCACATCATTGTTGTAGTGCACCTTTAGCCGTTCTAATCATGCGCCTCCAAAATCTACTATTGTAAGCTCGTCTTTATGGATCAATTCTTTGAATTTCTTTGCTATGGCGATAGTTGATGGTCCAAGAATATGATTTTCAACCTTATCAATGTTTGATTTCAAGAATAAATCAAACCATGTTGTACTCTTTTTGGTTAACCCCGACTTCTTTGGAAACCATTCTGGTTTGGAAATTTTTGGATAAGAATATCTGCTTGGTCCAGGGTTGCATGGCAGGTGTGTCATCTTGTAATATAACCACGGGAGATCTATTTCACCTTGATGATCTGGAAGAAGGTTCGTTGACATCCTTTTGACGTTCCTTCTTGATCTCCCCCTCTAGATTATTAGGAGGATCCTGATTATCGTAAGACCTTTTGTGAAAGGATGATTGTGCAGCTTGAGCATCGAGTACATCTTGATCGAGAGTTATGGATTCATAAAGGGTATCATAAAGTTGCTGATGTGTGTTATGAGTGTCGTTTGACTTGATCAAGTGAATTTTGTTCAACAACTTTATTTTTAGATCCATATCTAAGAGATCATTAATGGAGGTGGATGATTGAGTGAAGAGATTAATTTGGTTTATTTTTATTACTTTGAGCACAAAGGTGTTAAGGTGAGGCTTAACATAATTTGCAATGACATTTGGGAGATGAGTAGGTAGAATCTTTTTGATTTCTGTCAAAACTTTTGCTTGGATGGCTTTTTCAAATACTTCAAAAACATTGAAATTTGTAAGAGCTTCCAGTTTCTGATCATATTCTTTGAATTTCTGTGCGACTTCCTTCTTGAAGATGATATTCCTCATTTTCTTTTCGCCTTTTACATCAGCTTCTTTGCTTTGGCTTGTAGTGAGCTTGGTTGGGGAGTTATTGTTGGATAGGGAATTTTCGTTGCTAGTAGAGATGGTATATGATGAACATTCGCGTCTGGAAACATTTCCTACATTAAAGTTTTTGTTGCTAGAACATCTACATGTGTACCAAGTGGTACTTCGAATGCACCTGATATATAGCTTGTTAGCTCAGGATTTCCCTCTGGGTTATGCACCACTGAGGTTGTTTGAGGATTGGTATACACTAGATGACTCATAAAATCCGTTAATTCATTTGTAGGTGTTTCGTCTAGCAAGGTCTGAATGAAGTCTAGTGAGGAACTTGTAACCGTCGGACTGAGGTAGGTAGAATTGGATGTTGTAATAGACTTGTTATGCATTAACACTCCATACCTTGAAGCATCATCATCTCTGTCTGGATTATCATTAGATAACTCCTTATCAGATTCGTTAGTATCATCAGTTTCATTTGCACTTTCTTCTGAACTGAAAGAGTAGAGTGTTGCATCACTATCAGTATCTAATGAAGAATAGTATTTGTTGTGAGCATCACTCGATCCTTCTCTTGTGACTGGTTACTTGTTTTGCCTTAAACTCTCAAGTCTGCTAGCTTTCGATCCTTTTTGTGAGTCTAACAATAACTGAACTTCTGGATCTTCAACTGCGGGACCTTTGAGTTTTTTCCCCACTCATTGTACATATTTGCAACAGTTTTGTCAGTTTGGCTGTCAATTGTCAATTGACTCCTTCGATGTCGTTGAATGCACGGTTCTTAAATACTGATGGAATGTGCAAGTTCACCTATAACTATCTCTTCAGAAATAGTAAGAGATCTTGTTTTCTTTGGCACAACAACTTTCTTGAGTTTGGAGATATTTGCTACTTGATCACTATAGCACATAAAACCTTTTCCTCTTCCACTTTTGATTGGAGATACGTTTTGCTCTTCTAGTTCATCAACAATTTTAGTTTTCTCACTTTCCACTTTCTTAGCCATATAATACTTGTATCCTGCTTTCTTCTTGATTACATCACTAATCATTGCATCAAGAACTTCCATTCCAAACTTGTAGTCACCGTTAGTCGTGTTTAACAATTTGGTTATGGGATGATCATCTTGTGAACTGTGCAACTTAGAGTCTAATCTGCGAGGAATACTCTTGTTGGGTAAAAGAAGGTAGTTAATGATAAGCTTAGTGGAGCGGGTGTACAACATCTTAGACATCTTTGATGGTCTGGATGATCTTTCAACTGTTTGCCATTCAAATTCGTCCTAAATTAATGATGCGAAATCTAAATTGGCAGAGTGGACGATACCTTATAATATCTGAAGTATTGTAAGTCTAACTGTGTCCCAGCTTGAGTCTTTTCTCGTAAGACATCTATTAAGTACACTCATAATAGCTCTCCATGGTTGATGAATTCTTGTGGCGACCATTTTCGAAACGGCAGTCATCTTTGTTTCTGGATCTTCATCATAACTAAGTATCTTAATGAATTTAAGAATTTGAATGGGCCAAGACAATTATGGGCTTCAAATAATAGGCTTTTGGTGGGCTTGGAATCGGATCAATGGCTAATGAAACATGAAGGTGTAAACGAACCAAGGTAACCAACCGAGACGATGTTCGATTGAACCTTGATGATCGAGCGACGTGGGTCGGTTGGCCTTGACCGACCGACCTAGGTGGTTTAGTTGGGCTTGGCTGACCGATCTATGGTGGGTCAGTTGGCGAGGTTCAATTTCCATAAGCTTGGCTCATTTTGGCTTGGTTTTAGAATTCAAGTCTTCATCTTTATTGTCTTTAAGTCTTGAGTTTTCCAATTTCACCAAACTCTTCACAAACATTTCATCAAACACTTTGTCTTCACCTTTAAAAATCTCTAGTGTTTGTATTTAAAGTTTAAAGATTGAACCTTTTTGTTACCAACTAGCAAGATTAATGATATTAAGCTAACAAAACAATAATTTACATTCAAACAATCAAAACAAACACACCCATAGGGTGGTTCGGTTGGGAAACACGCCACAAAACCACCAATTTGATCAAGGTAGCCAATGGTTCACTTAAATTCGAGCTAACACTAATCTAGTTATATCATTATCTACATAAACCCTCAAGAAAAATTAACATCTAAACATTTTCAATTATTATGAACCCTAAATCAAAATTCTTTGATTTTTCAAAATTTGTGAAAAGATGAAACAATTTTTTTATAATAAGAGTGATTAGAAGATGATTATGAATGACTTTCGTGTTTTACCTTTGATCAAAAAATGGTTTCTTGTTTGGTCTTTGTCTTTGGTGTAACAACCCGAGTTTCAGGTCAACGTCTATCCCTAGCCTAAGATAGTTATTTTTAATTACGTAAATAATTATAGTCGTTATGCTATATGTGGTTGATGAGAATTTCCATTTATTGGTGAATTTCATTTCGTGATTTAGTTTCTATTTGTTTTTAGCATTTAATAAAGTCAGAAAAATATATTTTATTGCTCTGAGAGCGTAAATATGTTTATTTAGTATTTTTTCATTCGTTCCCTCCCCGATTTTGTAAATCCGTGTTTAAAGTTCGAGTTTTTACGAGGTTTCACGTTGTATTAAATGTTTAATCTATATTTATTGGGACACGGATTCAAATATTTACGAACGTTGATTAAACCCGTGTTTGGTCGACCAAGTAACGGAAATATAACCAATTTATATTAAACTTGCAAGGACTTATGAAAGGAGGGGTTAAAATTTGCCAATTGATCAAATTTGTATTCTATAAATAGACACATACATATACTTATAATTCTTTTACAAAATTTTCACTTCTCTTGTCTCCCTCCTCCTTGTCCGTTCGAAGTCACACACACACACACAAACATTGCTATATCAAATTTATTACTTACATGCAATTAAATCCGATTATACCATATTAATCCTTGTTCAATCCTCTACAAATCCCACTAAAGAAACCTCACATGCAATGAGTATTTAAGAAGTTGGGTTTGTGGTCAATTTCTATTGATTTGGTGTATAAGGAAGTGTTTCTAGTTGATAGATTGTTGTTATATTGAAGTGATTTGGTTTGAAAAAGTTATTTGGTTTAGTCCTTGTGTTCGTCCGTAAGGTTTGGTCAAGGGGGAAGCGAAGTCAAGTCTTGTTATGCTTTGTGAGCACTTTGTTTATGGTTTATGTACTATGATTTATTTGATTATTATTACATTATGTCAATTGTAGCTATATGATTCAAGTGCAAAATAAGTTTGAAAGTATATTCAAGTAAGAACATATGTTTTGATGGTTTAGTACATGCTTTAGGCTAGACAAACATGGTTTGAAAATGGTTAGGATTTAATGTTAACAAAGAGAGATTTGTAAGACTGATATGTTGACTTATGTTATGACCAAAAGTTGACATGACCATAAAGAGGGTGTCGAGAAAATTTGAAATCTAAATTAGGATTTTGAATATGAAAAATGAAGTACAAAGTCCGATTGATATCAGGTAGCCTTGTAACCCCTAAAACGCCGAATTTACGGCCGATCAAGTATGAGTTATTTTTTTGGTAAAACTCAACTCCGAAGTTTGACTTTGAAAGTCAAACTTGCTAAAATTACTTTGAATATAGTGTAAAACAAGCAAAAGGAATCGTAATGTTTAGTTAAACTAAGTGAAATGATAAGTTTTGGTTATATTACTTACTTCGGCAAGCTTTCTAAAAATGGAAAACTTTATTGAAAACATAGTGATTATTATTAAAGTAGTCGAAGCGAAATTTATTGCTCGCACTTGGAGAATTCCTAGTATACGATTGTGTATTAAGTAATTAGTGTATATAATATATATATATATATAATATCTATATTAAAAAATAATATATATATCGATATTACTACTATCGGCAATCTTTCTAAAAATGGAAACATTATTGAAAACATTGTGATATTATTAATTAATCGAAGCGAAAATGTTTTGATGTCGCACTTGGAGATCGTAGTATAACTATTGTGTATAACGTAATATAGATGTATATATATTAAGTATATATATATATACAGATTATAAATATATATATATATATATATATATATATATAGTTATATTATATATATTTATATATGTATATGTATATACAATAATACATATACATAATAACTATATAATATATATATATATATAGATAGATATATATATATATATATATATATATATATATGCGAGTAATGGCAATATAAGATATGTAATACTTTTTATTATGTGCCGCTATAATATGTACAATATAGAAGGTCGAGACGTGAAGTTATTGCGCTTGTTGATTGATTGATTGAATGGAACAATTGCTTAAGGTGTTCATAGCCTCACATTAAAGTCTTTTAAAATGTTTTTAAGCGCCGCGTGGAGGACTACAATGTGTATTGTTTTTTATAAATGAACACATAAGATATTTATCGTATAGTGCTGGACCCGTTTATTGAGAATGTTCCATATAAGTTGCTATTAGTCGAAGTCCCCTTATTTCATAGAACCGTTATTGCTTGTTATTGAGGTAAACGCTAATGCATTAAAATAGATCTATTAGGGTTTGGACAACCCTGTACCGGGGTTTGAGAATCCCTTGACACCCTGCCAACCGGACATTTTGTTATTAGAAATAAGAAGGTATAATGACCTAAACCTTGTTTTGGTACCATTTTACCAAATATGAAATATCCATATGTTTAGGTTAACGTTCGGTGACATGAGCTTATTGCATGAAAGAAAAGAAGTTGCAACATTGCATTTGTTTGCTTTCTTTCCCGAGAACTAATATGTGTTCAAAGGTTTTTACTTAATAATTGCATTTAAACTCTATGGAATTTCACTCAACTTTGGTTGAGTTGACTTTTAACATGTATTATCCCATGTAACCAAGGCTGAAGGCCAACTATGGCATGGTAGAGGATGATCGTGCGAGTTGTATGGATTTATGAAAGACTTCTTATGTGTTTTCGGTCTTTCAAAAACAATGATCCTCAAGTGGTGTTTTATAATAATGTCTTTTATTGAAACAATTTTGTTTTATCATGGTTTTGAGATCAGACGCTGGTTTACGAATTCTGTGGGATCTAAATGCTCTTTAAACTCTGAATAATTTTGGAACACATGTTTGGTAAACGTCTTATTTGAGTCGTTTTCTATTATCGTGGTGACGGATGCTATGTAGTAACACCAAATTGCTAATTTCCGCTGCGCAATTCGATGCCCCTCGGGGCGGGTGTTACAGACACCTAAACATTGGGGCGCACAACCAACACTCACTTGTACGAGCCAAGGAGAACGGTCTTACCTATCCTTCTTGTCTTATCTCGAATGATCCACACGTGGTCTCCCACTAACGTTGATCACTCCCTCATGGGTTTACCTTTAAAACTTAATGCTTCCCTATAAATCAAAAGCTATAACAAATTCCCCAAGTTAAGTTCTCTCACTTGGCATCAAACACTTACACACAATAAAACCCTAACATTTACAAAGATGGTTTGTTCAAGTGTTATATGAGCTTCATGATCCTTATCATAACCATCGAGTCTTTACCGTTCAACACGAGAAACCAAGCAATACAACCATCCCTAATCCTCTCTTAAACAAGTTTTACATAACTTATGTAAACATGGCGCCATCCGTGGAAGACATGATACAAAACAACCACAAATTTTAATCTTTTGGACACTTTTCGTAGCAAAAAGCCATAGAACACCACTTTCTTTTCTTCTTTCACTCAGTTTATTAACCAGAAATGACCGGTGACATATCCCCTCAAATTTTGGAACCAACAAAAACCATTTTGGACCTCTCCAAGTGAAAATCAAAGCAGTCCGAAAAAGCGAGAGTCATCAGTCAAAAAGAAGTCTCACAAAAACTTATTTTGGAGGATGTATGCAACACATGACCGCGTCAACTTGCATAGAGCACCCTTACATGATGAGCACCAAGCTTTCAGGCTTACTTTTCAAGTACAATCTCCTCAACAAATCAAGAAGCTAGACAACTCAGGGGTCCCAAGATATGGTCTTGGAAAGGAAACCTCTTACGAGGAACGGGATATCGAAAAGGGCTATGGACCAACGTTAAAAGAGTAAGCAATTTAAAGCATTATCCAGGCCATACGTCAACTGACCTCGGGCACGATATAAAACAACTAGAAACAAAAAAGTAAGCTAGTTCCATGTAAAAAAGCAAACCCACAAATCTAATCTTATCAAAAATCCTATTTAAACCGTTAGCCCTAGAGCAATACATCCCTACTCTGACCACCAGGCTAGCATACCCATGAGACCTAGTTCTACAAAGACACCTGGAACTATCATCTCGCTTAAGTCCCCCCTCTTCCCGATAGTATTTGCCCTATGTAGTAGGAACATTGCAAAAAAACTTACAAAAGGGAACGTAACAGCGATGAGTCCTTATTCACTAAAACCTAATCAATTAGGGCACGACGACCCTAAAACTAGAGGTGACAATTCACCGCAACTAAAGCCCAACACGAAGTTAAACAAGTTTGGGTTGAGGATAAACGTGTTTGGTTCAAAAATAGGTCAACCCGTCTAACCTGTTTGAATAATGGGCATGAATGGGTTTAAATAAGTACTAAACAGGTTAACACATAAACTCGTTTAAGTATATATAAGCCTCAAAAAATAAAATATATAATTGAATTTTATGTTGGATTTGGAACATATGTATTTCTGCAGATGTACTTTAGATATAGTGAATAATGATTATAACTCTTATATCATTAAATTTTTTGTATATTTTATTTGTTAATTTAAGTGTTTTACCATTTTTTAGATCTTTATATCTTTTTTGCATTTATACTAGTTAAATCGACAAACCACCAATCTTATTTTCCATTTAACGTATTTACTTAAATAGGTTAAACGGGTCAGATACAAGCTACATTAGGCAGGTCTAGGTTAGGGTTGAATTTCTTGACATGATTAATAAATGGGCCATTTTTGGGTAGTGGTTATAATAACCCCGAACCCGCAAACCCGAACAGGTCAACCCGAACACGACTCGGTTACCACCCCTACCTGGAACTATCACCTCGCTTAGGCACCAAAGTAGCATTTACCCTACTGTAGGTAGGCAAATCGCAGAAAACCTCGCAAGACGGACTTAGCAGCGTTGTCTATATTTACTAAACCCTAATCATATTAGGTACCACACCTCTAGGGTATAATCCATCACATGGATACCCACATATACACACCCTCGGAACACACCCACGGTTATAGACACGCAAAGGCTGAATCAAGGCATTACTAAAGAACAAGTATGGAGTGTTCACATGATTCACTCATGGCACTCATGTAGTAAAAAGGGTAGTGAAGTTATGGAAAACTAGTCACATGTCCTATCGTGAAGCATTCCATGGGACATCTTCGTCTTATCGTCCGACTCGATTGTCATCACATCGATGATAGCCTCATATACGGTCAATAAGATATACATGGATAGAGACAGTTCATTTGACATAATGTGCGAACACTGATTTAACAAGCTAGCTGAGCACATTAGGTCGCGCCTCAAGCCACCTACAACACTGTTCTTAAGTGAGCGATCCTACCCTGAAGGCATAGTTGACCTCGCACTCCTAGTCGGATCATATCCACTATCAAGGACAATCATGTTGCAATTCCATATTTTGAAGTCTACGTCCAAGTACAACGTTATACTCGGAATAATCGACATCCAGAAGCTTAGTGCGGAGGTGTCAACAATCAGATTAATAGTTGAATTTCCCACTAAAGCGGGAACAATAACAGTTAGAAGCGACTACCCAGGCATAGACGCAAGTTTAGCAAAGATATCTGTGAGGAAAGCAATGATGAATGAAATCAATCTTTTAAATTATTATATGATTCCTGCGTTCTTTTAGTACTTCCACACACTCGCTGGCAGCAAAGACCCGATCTTATAATATATGAAAGTTGGCAGAGGACCATGTTCGTGCTCCGCAGGGTAGCGAGATGATTCCTAAGATTGCTATAGGTATGGCACGACCAGGTTCGTTTCACCGGCCTGATAGGAAGTACAATTGTTCGCTATGTAGAAAGGGAGTTGGGAGGGCACCATTCGACACGAGTGAGGTTGAAGCGGAAAGGAGACCGGTAAAAAAGGAAGAATATCATAAGAACATGTGAAGAGGGGGGTTCTGAGCGCATGAGCACCACTCTGTTAAATACGGTCTACACTCCACTATAGCGCGATGTGTGTGGAGGAAGCATGAGCAGAGGATAATCGTTCATCAAGAGGAGTTTCGGTGGTAGTTGTTACAATGAGCTATCGGCTAATACCTTTAGGTATTAGCCAAGTTATGATAATAATAATATTTTGATTTTTAGTTTAGTATCGTTTGTTACGTTATATTCGGTTGCAGTGGTGTGATATGTTTTGTCTCTTCGTATCGATTTAATGCACTTAGGATGAATGTGTTTTTCCATCATTCTAACTGTCGGCATCTAGTCCTTACATGATTTAATCGCATGCACACTTTAGGGAGTAGTTAGGTTGAGGCGCTGAAGCAGAAGGAGTCCCGGGATAGAAACGGGAGATAAATCTAGTTCATCGATAAGATATAAAATCCATGGGAGTGAGATATAATGCTGAGGTTTAGGGATAGGATACTTGACACGATCAATTGCGAGCCAAACTCGAGTCTAGGGAGAAGATCCACCTGAAGCTTATGTGGAAGTGTGTATACCAACCATGAATTAAGAAGCAATCAGTTGCAGCGGATGAGCAACAAAGGCCTATAATTATAAGGGATTAAGACTGGCTAATAAGTATATTCCTAGCGGTATGACCGCTTCTCAATCTTATGATAATCACTTGTGTGCAATAGGTTAAGTCATCACCTTCAAGGTTAATTGAGAACAAACCCGTGCGCAGGTCACTTAAGGTTGAAGAACCCCTCTTTGTATTAATTAAGGGGGTTTAGATTAGAATAAGGTATGGTTAGATTAGTAGTGGAGCGGGAAACCTAGTGTAAGAGGTAAAAAAACGGGGCGGGAGTAAACATGGAGAGAGTTAACTTCACTCTCGGAGTTGATGACACTGCGAGACTTTAACCAACGGATAGGCTACATCTTACCGGTTTACACTGCGCGGAGTTAGAGTATAGGATAGTATAGGTGTAAAGTCGGCATAAAATCAATATGGAGGAAAACAATGATACATCTGAAATACCACCAACGCATACGACAAATCACGTTTTTTGGGCGCCACTGCCGGATGAGGCGAGATTGTTGGTAATTTCTATTGATGTTTATTGTATTTTTAAGTATTGGAAAGTTTTAGTATTGTATTTAATTCAATTGGTCTGGCAGGATCATTATCTCGACTACGGCATAGACCAAGTGGTTGTGTGGTGCATACAAGGCGGTGATGTCCGAGCCTCGAAACAACGGAATCATACCAGGGAGTATCAGAGGTTTACTGAATACAACGTATCGACTGCCTGATACAGTAAAGAGATTTTAGGATAGCTTTCTTGGATATAGTTTGTTCGAAAAAAGATTAACTTTAATTTGTCTATGTTTTGGTTAGTACCGTATTTCAGGTTAGCCTGGCCGGTTACGCCCGTTGGTTTGATTACCCTATGTGGGATGTGGTAACAATGAAGAAAATGTGAGTGGCTAAATAGACATTAGATGGAAGGTGTATACATGGGGGCGGGACATTAGGATGATGGAAATAGTTGTATTCAAGCAGGGAGAGAGGATGAGAAGCCACCAGACTAGGCGATTTGGTAAAAACACAGAGATCGAACTGTAGTGTAGATATGAGCTGACCCTAGAGACAGTAAGAAGGCGAATTGTCAAAGTTGGAGATGAGGTGAGAAATGGAGTTTGAAGTCCCAAAAGAATAAAGCTAGAGGATGACAACTAACGGTAGTAAGGAATGAGGACGTGAGCTAAGGAGCCGAGGCGCGGCTTAGTAAAAAAAATTAGAATGAAACTGGAAGTCAGACTCGCGGAACTGAGGGGACCTGGCGCGCAGGAAGGGTTGCAAGCAATGTGCAGGGAAAAGGCAGGGTCAAAATGATTAGTGTGGGGCGGAAATAAAGTCTACAAGTATGTCTTGGAAGAGAGACTTTACTCGAACCATTGAGTAAAAACACCACAGACAATCATCTAGATCCCTTTCCTAGACTCTGAGAGCCGGGTGTGAGTAAAAAAAACAAGAAAACATTCAGGGGGACCAAATAGTTATAGTGGGGAGTAGAGAATCTGAAACAACTCGATAATGTAATATTTCATGGAATCGGAGGTGCGTCGCCGTAGTGTGCAGAATACCACGACAGTGAAGGAGTGCTAAACAAGTAGAGAAGAGTTTGGACTGAAGGCGGGAGATTAAAGTCCAGGACGTTTAAATCTGCTTGTCGGGGAAGACAAGGAGTGAAGCGAGGAAGGTGTCGTGCGGCAGTGCGAGTGATCGGGTTCTAAACGGACTCGCGGCAGGAGGCGGAAGAGAGAGGGCGAAGGACGCCAGGGGGAAGCTTCACTGACTCTTGTCAAGTATTTGAAAAGCTAAGGGAAGCTGAAGATTGGTGGGTCGGCAGGAGTCACTAAACATAGGTTTCAAAGGCCGCTAGAGGTAGTGTAATGGAACTAGAGAGGGAAAATAGGGCTGAATAGCATAGAGCTCGCGTACAATGCAGTTTAATGGGAGTGCAAAAATCCGAAGATTCTCACGATAACGAGTGGAGCGGCTAGTTGGTGAGGAGCTCGAGTTCGGATCAATATGATATTTATATTAGAAACCGGTTGTGTTAGCGCCGCTAAATTGGGACCAGTAGTAAGGAGGGAAAAGAAAGGAGATTGAGGTGGGAGCCAATTCAAATTGACTTAGTACAGGGAATTGGGGAAGCTAAAGGCGGGATGAGAAAACTGTTTGCGCGAGCAAGGTGGTATAAATGTGGGAGAAGAAGGTGTGGCTGGGCGAGCGAAAACGCCTTTAACATATCGAGGCGTCATTTACATTCGGAGACCTACGGTCGTGGGCATCATAGAGCTAAGTGTTTACCCACGAGGAGAGTAAGGATTACAGCATGTCTGGGATTTTATTGGTGCCTAGTGTCTTGGTGAAGGATGCGGTATGAGTACGTAAGATAACGAATGGGTGATTGCATGTCGGCAGGGAAGACTCGGGGAACAGTATCATTCAAGGGTGAACGAAATGGCCTCACAGAATATACACTTCAAGTGATGCGAAGTGCTGTTGGCGAGGTTTGGGATTGTAGATGGTTTATGGGACCGTTTGCCGTGCATCTATGATATGGTAATAAATACATGGCGGAGGTAGTGGGGGTTGTCGATTAGAGGTGGGGTCCTAAGATGGGGTTGAAGCTTCAAAAGCATTGGGTAAGGGCCTATGAGATGATGCGACGTGTGTGGTGGGATAACAGGATATTAAGAGCCATTCTATGAGAGTGTCTGGATGGGTATAGGTGTGTCGAACCTGGACGAAGCTTTGGGAGTTATGGGTTGATGAATGGGGCCATAGTTGGAGAAGGTTAAGTATATGCGAGCGAGACTATGATTAAAGAGCGCGGCTTTACAAGAAGGCAAGATATGTGTTGGCTCACATAATGGAGATCGGATGGTGACAATCAGCGCGCTTGCGAGTCGAGGAATGAACAACCGAAGGTTAGCAAACAGGGGCGTGATGGATAACGTTAGGATCGGCTAGAACGGAGGAGAGGCGAGGTGGGGTAACGAAATCCTAGAAGGTTGGTCGGAAAAACTTAACGAGGGTTCATGATGGGTGTGTGGTCATTTAGTGTGACGCCCACAAGCGCGCGGCGCGACAGTGGTATGACACCTTATATTGATTATCGGGTCTGATTGGGATGTGAGAGAGCATGCGCATTGGGTACCGATGGGGGGGTCGGAAAATCGAGAATAAGGCGACATGGTGGTGGGGTCAGTGAAGAACAGTATGCGAGTAGTAAGAAGAGTGGGGATGTATGTAACGTTGGCTTGGCTATGCTCGGGAGGGAAGTCGTTCTAGGGTAGTGATGGCGGATCAGGGTAATTAGAGGTACGGCGCGAGAGCAAGATAGAGAGTGCATGGTCGTATAGAATGGTGGGCTGAGCGAATTCGGCAAGAGAGCATTTACACAAACAGTGGGGTACGCTCAGACCTTAAGACAATGGCATATGTGATGCTACCATTCTTGTATGAGAGGCCAGGAGATTGGTAAGGTAGGCTGACAATGTGCTTAGCTGTGTATAGAGAATTTTCTCCAGGTCATCGGCGTTGGGTGAGGGTAGGAAGAGATGTTAGTCCCTGGAGAAACAGACGTTGCAAAGCAATCGCGAAGGGATGTGTGATGCGAGTAGATGGGCACCGACATTGAGGATTCTACAGTAAACAAGGATGTGGTATTATGTCCGGCATGGGGGCTAATATCAAGCGATGCAGCGGGAAGAGCAGGGAGTGTCGGTTGGTGGTGGTAGGCTAGGTTGCGAGAGTGTTCGAGACTTCAGGAGCCTATGCTTCAGTTAATGAGGCTCAGGATGAATTTACAGGGTAGGAGTGTTAAAAGCCGAGGAGTGTACACAATAGATTATGGGATAGTGTCGTAGTATATCAGTACTAGAGTTAGCGAGAGAATGAGTTGGTATGTATACGGCATAGAATGAGGGGCGAGTGAAGGTATGTCGAACATCACAGAAGGACACCGTAGGCGTCATGCGCATGGATCGACGCGGAAAACGATACTCACCAGAGAGTGAGACAAGCGCTGCTATACAAGGTGGTAGGTCACTATTTTTAGGTCAAATGTGGTTCATAGTTTCCATTCTAGAGTTTATGTGTGCTGCCAGAGCAGAAATCTTTGATCAGCGGGTTGCGTGGCTCCGTAGAACGCCCGATGGGTGCATGACGCATGAGGCGATATGTGAGGACAAAAGTCGGGGATGGTGTAGCGGGTTAATCAGGATACATGTTATGATTGGCGAGCGACTCACCACGTAGTACTTGAGTATTGTGGGCAGTAAAGGCGGTGATCGAGAACACGAACTTGCGCAGGCGAGTATTCTCGAGCTAGCATGGGGTTTTTCAACAGCTACTATGACAGTGCGATTCTAGATGAGCGTCTAGTGGGCGTATCTAAGGTATGTCGTTAGCAGTAATATTCGGACTGGCGTACGCTGTGTAGAGATCTGGTGTGGTAGGGGGTGTGGGTAGGGTCATTTTTTGATACACATTTTATCGAAGTGCTATGGGGATCTGGCGCGCCGAATTCGGCATGAGGTATAGGGCATATAGACAGATGGGGTGTGTGCCTTCTGTATGATTTCTATAATTCGTTTATCCATATACAAGTGAGCCGTTAGTTATAGATTAATCGAGGTCTCAGATGGTGGTGGGTATTAGAATTATATGTCTGAGTTAGCTGTAGGCGGCGAATGCATCATCCTTTCGATGTGGCTCAAGTGAAATGCTCAAGCATTTGGAGGCACTGAGGGGATCTAGCGCGGGGGAGAGAGGGCCATGAAAAAATCGCGGGAGTTGTTTACCCAGCACGATCGATGAGGCAGTTCTATCTATGTAGGAAAATGGAGCATGTTATAGTGATTTGTATCTATGCAGTACTCTGATCGCACAACAGATGGGATCGCGGAGGTAGTACGATTGTCAGGAGGGGGGCAGTCTGGGTGGTTAGTGTGGAGGATTGTTGTGGGTACGGAGTTGATAGATGGTCGATTCTGGATGTTTATCGCGTATAGCTATTTAGGGCGAGGCTAGTAGACGAGCGTGTGAGCGTGTAAAGGATTATGGTTACGATTGCTATCAACATTTGTCATATATTAGGTAGTTTTTTTGCAAGAGAGGCAGTGGGCAGCGCTTGTCTCTTTAATTAGCTTGAGTTTGGGGAGCGCATTAACCTTGTGCAAGCGACAATAACGGTCTCTCTTATAGTATCTGCGACATAGATGATGTATATGGGAGGTAGGTGACGGAGTCTCTTATGAGCCTGAGAGTCGCAGAGATGCCGAGAATTGCGTTGCACTGTCCCAACTGGATGATTGCACCAAGAGCAATATAATGTGTTGCGGGGGTGATGTTTGGTGGGAGATTTAGGAGAGGATTTGGATGTGGGGCGTGGGGGGGGTCTCTATATGTATGAGGGGTCTATTGAGTGGCGAGAGGGCCTGCCGGGCGGAAAGAATAGATATGGATACGGGAGGGGGGGGGGCATTGGGGGGAGTGATTCGGTTGAAGATGTGGGAGTTAAGCGGCTTGTTGTGTGACGTGTAGTGATAGGGTTTAGTACGAATGAGATTGGTCACATATAGATTCAGGTAGTGCACTTGTTCTGCGGCGGCGGCTTAAGATAGGGGCCTTTTACTAACAGTATGTGTTAGTTTAATAACTATACTAAATGACGGTTAACTTTGGGGTGTATATAGTAAACCTTCCCCTCTGAGAGAGGCTATCGCGCAGTTTTATGGGAGTAGTACGTGCTCTAGAGAGTGTATGAGAGGACGACGTTTCTGGGGGGGCGAGGATGGAGCACTACACAAGTCTTCAACAACGTCTAGGGCGTGAGAGGCGTTACGGGAGGGAGGATAATGTGACGTAGGTCAGTCGTGCGATTAGGACGTCAGTATAGGAGGCGCGATAGAGCGGGTGGTTTGATTAAGAGCTTTCAGAAGGGTGGTATGCTTGTCGGCTTATGATAGAGTTATCAAATCTAAGACGCGTAGGTGGTAGTACATATACCTATGTTGTCTTTAACTACAGATTAATCTCAGAAGGGCGGGAGAAGACACAGAGCTTGTACGGTTGGACTACTATCGCATACTCTACAACACTTCTAATCATCCAGATCTTCTTAAATACAGGATTAATGTCTCTACGTTGTGTGTGCAAGACGGTTATCCAGCATCATAAATCCAAAACAAGTCCTCGAGGTGTTATACAGTTATTGGTGTGATTACACATCACGACTGTAGAGATTATATGCGCGGGGGTAAGCCATATATACTCTACTGTAGTATCTCACTTTTAGCAAACATGCGTTATGGGGTCACACACGTGTATTGCCACACTTACTATTTATCTATTGAGGTGAACATTCTTTGAGCGAGATGGAGGTATATGAATCATCACACACAGAAACACACTAGATGATCACAATAGGGGAGATAACACGCTCATTCTAATGAGAGCGGAGAATCAATGATGGAGATCTTGTCTATTATGTGATGCTATAGATTCAATTTCAATTACAGAGTCAGATCGAATTACTCAACAACACAAAGGAGTCCAATTCATTAAGGAAGAGACAGGGGGGACTTTCTGATACAGGAGGTGTTTGACGTGTCGATGAAGAGAGAGACAGAGCTAGTTTTATTTAACAATCGAGCAATAAATGTGATATATAATAACGAGAGGTATTCAGATATGCAAGACATGATTCCGCTCGACACGCGCGTTCCACATTGACTTTTTTATCTACAAGCGACTTTGCCCCCTCTGAGTTTATTTATCAACTGTTTGGTACTGACACACAGATCACTCTAAAGACACTCATTCTTATAATGGGAAAATTAGTCATAAACGTATATGGACAGAATAGAATCCATATAACTACCAAGAGATTACGCAATCTAGAGAATCACACTGACACCACCATTCGAACAATGCTGCTAGCTGGAGTATGTATTTTATTAACCATATCGATTCATCTCAGACAAGATTTGAGAACAATAAGTACACAATGTATATTATATAGACAGCGATACTCCTTGATCACTCATCGCTCTCGTACGAATTTTCACACTTCAACACATCGAGTCTTGAGCATTAGCGGCTATATAAGATCTCCAGCGATAGCAAATATATCTACGTCTCTAACATTGTCATTCTTCAGAGCTTCAGACATCTGTGATCTAGAGTATCCAACGAAAATATAAGCGAAACAACTAAAGAACTTAAGACAGAGAGTCTAATCGCTATGTATACGTCCTGTATCCTTCTATGACTTCGAAATAAGAACACCTAAAACGATACCGCCGTTACTTAACAACCTAGGTACGATGCGTAATACGACATTCCAGACCTAGTCTCCCTTCTTAACGCACATCTAGCGCATCACTATCGACCGTGTATAGTATACTACGCCTAAAATGCCGAACTACGCTGTAACGTCCAGCATACGTCGACAATTTCTAAAACGAATACCCATATCCTACGTAGGGTTTCTGTGCTAGTGGACGAAACCTAAGATAACACTAGAACATACAATCTCTGCGCAGCCAATATCCAATACTCGATAGCACGTATACCATATTGGGGATTATGGCGACTATCTGCCACGTATAGTTTCATGTCTGAGTGATGTCATGCTCACAGCACAACTATCTGACTTCTTATGTAAAATTTTGACAGAAGGGACGTCACTTATATTTAACGTTAGGAGAGACACATCGCTCTCTCCACAGCTCGGTCACGTGCACAAGTACTCTTTAGAGTTTCTTGCGATGAGAGCTCATATTCAAGCGAGCAACATCCTTCCATCTTGCGCTCAACGTTCGACATTTCGCACTTCCTTCTCTGAGACAATTTCTATACCCATCATCATGTCTGCTCAATTTCGTCAATGTGTACCACTACACGAAGCTACATGCTCACCTTATATACCCTTCATTGATTGTCATGGTGGAACCTACCGTCCCTGTATAGTCGAGATACTACACATCACGCCGCTCACTGCCTCGAGACTAGCACCAGCATATTCACAATCAAGAGCACTCCATCTGGTGGACCGCGATATCACATCCTTATTGCGATTAACAAGTTTTGTCTTAGGACGCTGACAATCCATTCATTTCATCAGCGCAGTATATATACATATTAATCAGTCACATGTAGTACTGAGCACCATCTACCACTATAAACGAATGCAAATTACTATGAAGTACGACCAACTAATGTCGTCGCAGCGATCAATCCTTAAAAGTGCTCTTATCGACTTCTTGAGTCTGTAAGTCCTTCATGGATAAATTCATAAGTCACTTATCTTTTTGGATAACTGTTCATTTACGTAAACTTAACTACGTCTCAAATATAGCCCGATGCACGACAACCTCCATACAACTGCATGCATAAACAATCAGACACGAAACTACTATCAACGTGGCTAGCAATGCATAGTTATAACGGTACCACTTGATTAACCAGCTATATGCTAGTTAACGATATGCCCTAAATGCCTGCCTATATTCACATTCTTTTTCACCCCCCCAGATATATCGCCTCCAATGTGGCGCTAATAGGCAACTCGACTTTCACACATTATGGGGATGACAATGAATGCATGAAAAGGATCTTGTCATCATCACCGTACTGATCGGATATATCCTATAAATGTAGACGTACGTACCCGCTGACACGAGTGGCCCTATATTTAAGAGTAGTGCAACACATCGTTAAGCTTACAATTCTCCGCACCAATGCAATCCTTTGTATGTAGAGAGATTTTGGGTATTCCTCCGTCACATAGACTCTTTACTGAGGATTAGTACACCCGCTTAACTAGCCACTCCTTTTCTAGATAAACCCGTCTGTAGTTAGAGTGTAGTTGTTTAGCCTGTTAGATAACTACTATGGGTGTATATGTTTCTACATAAGTATGATTCTATTTCTGAGGGTTATATGCATCACGTATCATAAGGTCATATATGTAGAGCGCTTTTATTAAGTCGCACCCAGTATGAGAATTCACATTATCTACGTAATATCCCTGCTATGTATCACTAGACTTGCAACGAAGCTTTATACGGAACAATTATCCAGTCAACCTACCAGTCACAATCACTAACCTGATCAGACTCTATAAAGATAGATCTATCCCTAACCATCACACAAGCAACTGCACACACGATTCATTAGAACAGGTAATTTATGCTTAGCGAAAGCTAATCACGTCTGCATCTTACACACGACTATGGCTATACAATGCTTGCACGTCACAGCATCTACATATATCGCATCTTATATGAGTACCACATCATAGTCAGTATACGGCAACGAACACTCAAGATATGGTGCTCCATTCTAAATATCTCATCCCGCAATCTAGACTATCGAAGAGACAACCGTCCTCTCGACAGTAACTTGAAATCTGAATCTTATTTTTTCCCAGAAGCAGTCTAGATAATTCGTTCTGCACCGATTGACTTAGAATGTTATGTTTGCGCCGCATCTTGCGTTTACACTGCAAGCACAGATTGTACTTGATACACACTCACGTCATAGCATGCACACATTACAAGACACATTGTCCTAGTGCACACGATAAACTACCATTATGCATGCCATCTCGATAAAACACTAGTCGATTGTCCGGTCATAACATAATGTCACATAGGATGACTCCCAGCTAACCATCTATTTCTGTGGTTACACTGAATGAGCGCCAATAAGACGCCATGTACACCTTTCACTAAGTGTTTAGTAAGGTCCGTCGATTAAGGGTGTCTCCAGCACTGCGGCGCTCCACTATCTTCTCTTATTAATAGGATTTATCGCTTCGCGAGACACGTTTACAACAATTTCGCATTAGCTTCCTTCATTCCTATAATACAAGTACAGTTGCGTTAACTGAGCGATCATCACTGCGATAGACGAAAGCATTCAATCTTCTCTTTACCTTATATCTAAAGTCAGTACTAATTTGCAGGGCGTGTACGATCAACCTTTCATAATACTACTATATGTCGGTTTTTTCTAAAGAAGTCATCCAGGTTCACTGTAGGGGAACACACACTTCATGCTATATACATATCAGTTATAGTGAAACGTAATGATCGAGTCTTCTATACAGCCAATGCTCATCATAAATGCGGTTGGACATAATAGCGAATTTGATTATTCACACACCAAATTTACAACCTCGTTCTAGTTAAGGTACAGGTACGCCCATTTCCATATGCAGCCTATTCTCCTCTCTTGCATATAGCCTTATATATAGCTCGATCCTGATATCGCGCCATAATCCTGAATTCACTCTCCTTACAGCATAAGTGTCTTCAATGCCACTTGACAAACAGTATGAAGCTCCTAACTGGTCAATTTCTTCTTTTGAGTGGTCATTTGTCCTCCGTTCGTTGAGCATATTCTCAGTAAACTGACGCTGATGGCCTACAAACTATCAGTCAGTGAGATAGCACTCCGTGCCCGGCCGTACAATTATGGAAGATTATTAAGTACTAAAATAGTCCTGGATTGGTATGTTGCGTTAGTAACCTCATCATATATTTGAGCATAATTTTGGCTAGATGCATCCTTGCTCAAGCAGAGGCTTCGAATAACAAACATAGTAAATAGTTTAATAGTTCCGAGTTGTTTCTCAAGATTACTAGCATAGAGAAAAATTGAATTTAAACAACAATGGATGTTATGCAAAAAATCGTGGATTGTAGCGTTCTTCTCTTTTACTTTTCACCCGTTCTAAAAAACTTATATATTTATAGCGAATAGGAAATAGATGATTGTTGTGGTATTTACTAATAGGTGAGTAGTCCTTTCTAAGAATTACTTGAAGAATTATTCTTCCTCACACAATGTGCAGTTCATGGCATCGCGACTTATATTCCGACAATATACCCCTTTATTACACACTCCATTCCTCAGCAGATCTGTGTTTACAGTATCTCTCGGCGAGCCTGAAAAAAATTTGCTTTCGTCACAACAACCACTTCATTCACTTGCTTGAATTGTAAGGCTTCTTGCTTTTTCTCTCAGTTCTACATCTAATCTTTCTTCTAGTTACTGAATGGGTGCTATTTTAGACGTCATCTTTCCTCCCCCTTAGCTTTGTCACTCCTTTGTAGCCTTTTATTTTTGGAATCAAAACTATTATTCACTGTAGCTACTCACAACCTTTGACAATATCGTTTACCGAACCCATCGCGCCACGCACGCACTCCCAAAACCTCAAAATTTTCCAGCTCACTCAACAAGTTGCTTTTTGTTTTTAAAAATAATAAAAACCAAAAGCTCGTTTTGAGGTTCAAAAATACTTTAAATTATAAATAAATCCATGCACCTCCTCTGTCATGTCTAAAACTACTTCAACACTTCCAATTTCGCGGCGTCGCAAAATTTAAATATCTTATAAATACTACAAAGTTAAAAAACAACAACAGCCATTCAAGGGCACATCAGTCCGACGTGTAAACGAATGAAATATAGATATATGAGATTCTGTGTTATATAGCGAATGAGAGATAGGTCCCTACTGACTGATAAAGTACCACGTTACTCTAACAAGAAAACCACATTTAGGTACGTAATAAAGAATTTTACTTAAATGTTTCACACACACTATCATTCATATAATGGGGCAAAAGCTTTTCCAAAATACGAAGAATCTCCTACCATACAATGATTAAACTACTGAGGGAGCATGGTTTCAGGGCTCAGTATCGAGTTGTACTGTTGAAATACCAGTTTTCAAGTTAATACTTATATTTAGATTAACTAGATGATACTATATGAGGTCGTCCTTTAGACGTCTATCAATTTTCGCGTCACCCTTAGTTAGTCATCGTTTGACTATGGTCGAATCTTATTATCTTTGTTATGTTCGACTAAAACAAATGGATATGCAGTACTCGAATACAAGTGATCACGCTAGACACATTGAAACACTTTAGACAAATCTCAAGATATTATTAACAATCAACTTTAAAAAATCACACGCATACAACTAAACATCAAAGAATCTTAGAACAAATTAATAATGTGATATATTATCGCAACACAACGGACTCGTTCGGTGCGGCTTACTAGAAGGCTCTTTCAATAAATACTTGTACCTATGCTCTGTCGTGCATGTGTTTATCTATGTGGATACTTATTTCACATGTCATATTAACTATTGAATTTAGTTGTCCTATATATTCTTAGTGCCAATAGATTAAGAGCTCATTCTGCATACATTCAGATAAAAGTGAATAACTCAAATCTAAGGGGGTAAGGAAAAGGCAGGCACCCGTGTAAAGACCCGGACGGATACCAGAGAGAAATCAAAAGACTATACGTAGGTTCAAGTTAGAGATCGTCGATAGCATACAATAAGACTAATTTCATAGAAAAACTGTAAGAACGATATATACACTCAGCTTAACTTAACACTAACTTCGTAATATCTTATGGTTACGCAGTCACGGATTTATCGTTAGCTATTACAAAGCTAACCTGAATTAGTATACATACAGTTAAATCCTAGACATAATATCATGAGAAGTCGAGAGGAGGTTACGTTCATCACTATCAAACAGGAAGGACTCGAAGCAGGGATACGTGGCTCTTAGTTCTAATTAACCACTAAGGGGGATGTATTAACATAATAGCACCGAAGTGATTAAAACAAAAGATTGAGAAGCGGATCAACCGTTAGAGGAAAACATTTTAGCCATTTTATATTCTAATAATAAGCCTTTGTTGTCCTTGTCGCTGATCCGTAGCAATGATTCGTATTAATTCATTGTGGTATATCATTCCAAAGTAGGTGGATCTTCCAGCCCTAGACTCTAGAGGTTTGATCGTTCCAATTAATCTGTCCACTAGTTAACCTAAAACCGCCTCCCGCATAAACTCACACCATTGATTATAATCTATGCTAGGAAACTATTATTTATATGTATAAATATCTATCTCAACGGACTCTATAGGCCTATGCCCATCCACAACACCATTCAAAAGTTTCAAGCTGCATATAAAAATAAAGTAGGACCTTCTAGATCCAGTTGATATGTATAGGAAAAACCACATAAAATAAGTGCAATACAACTCGGATAAAGATAACGATAGTACGAATCTAAATGACACAAGATCACGAACAAGCATATGAACAAGAAAAAAAACGAACCATTTACTAACAACAATAAAGAACACAATAATCGAATAAATTAATATATACAATCATATGCAAATAAACATTATAGAGTCTAAACTACCAATACGCACATCCAGGTATCTAAGAGAGCCAGAGTTGCGCTCCTAAGAAGACTGTCGATCATGTCTGTTATACAGATGTTAACAGGATGATATAACGAAACTATTCATAGATGAATCGATTAAAGAGATACCCACATTCTAAATTGCAGACTGATTATTATACCATATACTTCCACGCGCGATATACAGATATGGCCAAATAATAATTATTCTGTTAGAGAATTACAGGCGAGTTGTAGCCTTCGTTTCTTCATTTCTCTCTCTGGCTACTAGACTGCTTTTCGTTTCGTGCACAAGTAAGAGTCTTCATATCATCTGATTCTATTTTTTATTAATACAAGCTTTTTATTAATTTTATATTTTTTTGTTATTAGCCATTGTATCACAGTAGTTCGACAAGTGTCCTACAGATGGTCCAAGACACTATTACGTATTAATGACCTAAATTAGCTATATATAATTCTAGGACATCGTAGGTGATATACTGATTAATACAACACTGGTACCTCGTTTAGCTACTAACTTGCTACTACTCTGACTAGTATCAAACTTAGCGTATCACACTCTAGCACCTATCGCATTCAACAACTGACGAAAACGAAACACATATTCTATCAAAGGGTCGCAAGTCTTTATTATACTATCATCTAAGATCGGAGTCTTAGATGCTGCCGCGCAGGGTTATGTTCTCGTGAATTAACCTAATGTGTATGATAACTAATTGCACACAAGTGCGGCATTGGGTTAAGCTAAAAACGGATACGACACAACAGGCAAGTGAGGCTCAACAGCGTAAAGGACGAAGGCATATATAAGATTCTCATTAAAGCTTTTAGATTCAAACATCATTGCTTTCCTCTAGCAGATTCTGCTAAACCTTTGTTCTACATTCAGACCCTAATAAGGGCCTTTAGATTTGTCTAATGTATTCCCGTGCTAAACGCTTACGTAATGGATTAATCTATACTCGTTAGTTGTATATAGTCTCCAATCCCACCAATCCCTAGTTGGTATCTAGTTGCGTATAACTCCTTCAATAGCTATTCTCGATGTTCTGTTATGTGTCTGGAGACCCTAATTAATCGAATTGGGTCACCACCGCTACCTAACAAGCACTTCTGGATGACAATCGAACTATGATTTGCCGAGTACTAATCTCACCGATCTCAGTCTGACTTATGCAGAGTTATGCGTAGCGTAACAACTATATTACTAATGTTTCTACATCAACCATTGTGGGAGATTCGCCGACATGATGGCCTTAGAGTATACGCTAGTGATAGAGATTCCGACTAAGAGAGTGACAGGAGGTGTCAACCATAATGACTGCCTTCTATGGTAGGAATCGCATTAAATATGGATAGGTACAGTCCGGCTAGCTTCCCGTTCACGAAAGTATGAAAATGGAAAACACACATTGTTTATTAAGGTGGAACGGTCGTTCATTGTAGAAGTGCGCGATACCGAAGACACCCCAACACAATGATGCTACAGCCTAGCATTGTTACAATCATGTTCACAGACGAACATATAATTCCAATGATACTAAGTCAACTATCACAAATATCGGACTACATATTTACTTTATTGAGATCATAAACATCGAGGCTAATACCTAAAGGATATGTAGTCTAGAGCATCGAGTTAGTGACAATTGCGATGAACATCGGTACACGAACATGACATAGATAGGACGAAAGTTAATACTGACTCAATCCATAATTCCAAGCTTCACGCTAGGACATTCTATAAAGTGGTCCTAGTTTTGTACGACCCATAAGAGTCTAAACCTCTCAGCGTTAGTATTTTACTCAATCTCCTTGTTGAACTACATGACCTACGCCATTGAGTGTCGACTCATGAGAACACAGAATCCATTTCTCTTGGTTATTCTCTTCAGTATTATGCTCTCTGACTTCCGTTTTTTCCACTCCTAATCTGTGTTCGCAGATGCGTACTCCAACTCTGCTTTGGATCGAGATAGTGACTCCGCAGAGTTGTAAATATATGTTGGGGTGTAAGATCAGACCATGAGAATGCTGATGTACTATCAATGGCCCTAAAGGCGTATTCTAGATACCTAATCATGATCTAGTGTATATCCAACGCGTTCTAGCTACATAATCAGCTGTACGAACGACGGCAGCATGGCTACTGGCAAATATTATATATTAAAGAGATCAGGTCATTCGCTCCTGTCTTCGAGAGGATTTCTTGCGATTTGCCACCAAAACAGTAGGGAAAATGCTACTTCTAGTGAGTGCCTAATCGAAGCGTGATTCGCAGGTAGATTCTGCTCAAGTGTAGGGTAGGCGTTCAAGTCTCAAAGAACAGAGGCATAGTATAAATTCTTACAATGTGTCTTAGGGAAGGTTGACAAGAAATGCTGATTCATCGATGTGTTTACTGCTGGTTTCCTCGTAGGCAGTATAAATATCAACGCTAAACCTTGACTTCCTATGCCATGTGGTTTACGCCGATAACGACACGGCCTCATCTAATTATACTAACTTGTGTCACAGTAATATTTTCTAACCCGCCCTAACACTATAGGTACGTGGCAATTACCTTACATATTAACATACGTATTATTTATCTAACACTGATAAAATCATGACACAATAAAACGAACCGTTGTATACCTAGGACTTTTAATACAATAATTCGAGCACTATAAAAGCGTTCAGTGCAGGAATCAGAAAATGTAATTGCGGTGGCGTAGTATGATACGATTATAAGTATACTAAAACGTATGTGGACCAGTAAGATTCAAATATAATGCGGAAAATAAGATATGAACAACATCTTAGTATATATGTAAGACAACAATATGTTAAAGCATAAAATGTAGGGCAAATATCGAACTATACTACGTAGGTGTAGAGAAAGACCGAAGTCAACATGCAATATACAGTGGTAGTAATGATATATGCAGCTCTACTTCACACATGAACTCTCGACGTCATATGCAAATAGGTAGCTGGCATTGAAATGGCTTCGGCATGATCACGCCATAATAGTTGTCTGCTAGTCTTTAGCCAATCTTAACCACAGTAGATAATTCAATCGCACTATTCAAGTTCGATATCTATATATTATTTTTTTTGTGAGCCTATGTCATACTATTACCTTAACTAACAGATACGTTCTAGTGTATGTGATCTACTCAGTACTTCGTAGTATGTGGCTTCATCGATGTGTATGACAATACCGATTATCTCTAAGGAACGATACCAGAACATATGCCTCAATTTATGCTTATGATACAGTTGGAGTATATGAGACTCGGTGGCTAATCGATTAGCACTTAACATGTGATACTATCGATCTATTCCAGTCAACTACTCACTACGCTTCACTTTCCTCACTACCTCAAACCTTGTTCTCATGAATACGATTCTAGTGCGTATGTGATACAGCTGACTCGCCAATAATATCTTGCGTCTTTCTTATAGTCCTAACTTCTGCTTCTTGAGTTTGTCGATGCGCTAATATGCGTGATTCTCGTGCGTTAGTGACCATGATCGGGTGTGTTCCAGAGAGGTATTGCGTATCTCGGTTGATAGTTCGTTTATGTAAGTTTATATGGCTATTATCGTCACTTACAGCGATAGGATTGCATACCATTACAAGTGTGTTGGCTACGCTAGATGATGATTAGGGCGGGTGTTACTGATCGAAACGATAGTACATAGACATAGACTTCCGCTAGCTGGCATGATCTTGTAAACTAGGTCTATGGGTCCGGAATGCTTGAGCCTGAGTATTGTTCTCAGTGACGATCTAGTGTGCATGCTACTGCGCACTACAGCTAGGAGCTGGTCTTAACTGACGTGAATGCTTGTATAGAGAAAGACCATATAGAGACGATGGTGCAAATATTCCGAGGTAGGCTGTCATGACAACAGCCAGAAGATCGTGAGTCCCAAAGGCATTTTGATTAGATCCTTAGTCTGATCTGTTTAACATCAGTCGTAGCCTGTTGCAGGGTTGCAAGGTGTATAGATAATGACCGTGGCTAGCTATTACAACAGGCTATACTACACTTGCTACGTCCCTCTCTTTCTCACAATAAGATCTACATTACTGTGTCCAAGAAATACTATCTCGTATACACTAACAACTAGACCTGCGCATGAACACAGTTGTCACCGTGTATGCTGACGGTTACTACCTTCGCCTTTCAATCACCTCTATATCAAATGGTTATGAGCACGTAAATGGCCAAATAACAGAAGTTGTCTAGCTTCTGATGTTGTTTGTCAGGAGAGTTTAAATTAGTACTTAGCGAATAATTATAATGCCTGAAGAGTCATAAACATGTGGCGTGCAGTCATCTATGTATAATGAGCAAAGGTCAAACTAAGATATAATCAAAGTTGCGACTATCGCGTAATAACATAAGATGTGTCAAACTTGGCAATGCATCCAATTACACAATAATAACTACTTTTACTTAATAGTCGCATAAGTACAGTTGATACTTAATATGTGTTTAAGTTCTTTAATACAGTGACATCTCAAATCATAAGCACATACTCATATCACAGTACATGGACTATCCGCAAAGAAAATATTGCTTTTCCTAAGGACATGGCCTACCTAGTAATTGTCACTTAATGAGTACAAGAGTTCGACTAATAGTATGGTTATTATGTTTGTATTTTGTTTAGACCTTATTAAGTATACTCCATAAAATTTCGAGTGGGCTTATGGTGATCTCAACCTGTTAGTACTCTTGGATTTCATAGAGTTGCTGCGCTTGAATAAACTGGACGCTGAAAAGCATCGTTTCATATAAAGCAGAAGTATTGAGCGCTGTTGCTTATAGAGGCCTATATTATGACTACACGCAAAAGCACTTTCTTACAAAAAGTATTAAAATATCCACGTATAGTTTTTAACTCTAAGTCTAGCTCTGATGTTCTCTCACACGCGTATCTGGTCGGTGCAGTGGTTTATACAGCTGTTCGTAGGACATGTGTTACATCACACGTCTATTGTTAAGAGAGATGTCTGGTGATGTACCTAGAGATGATAGAATTCAGAAAGGTTTAGTTGAATAAGGACAACGCTGTTAAGGGTCCCTTTATGTGTATAGGTCAATTGTTCTGCACTATATTCGTCGTGCTTGCAATCGTACTCCCTAAGCGAATACGGTTCGGATGGTATATGACATAATGCATGCGATAGGAGAGGGCTGGCCATCACTAACAGCCGAGATGACATAGACTTGCAAATTAGTCAGAACTCATCTTGCAGATAAATCTCAGATTAAGGCTAGTGGGAGTCTATTGCTGAAGCTCCGTGGATGTCAGAGCTGTATTGACGTGATTATTGGCCCACTCAAAACGTGGCATAAGAAAGAACGGTTAACACTCGGAATGGTTGACATAAGAATTATATTGTTTATGAGACTTCATTGAGAGATTATTAGGGATTCTGTGCTCTTACATGTATTTGAAAAGGTCATAGACAACATGAGAGGATATAGTTGTACTAGCGTTATAGACTGTTTAGTAGGTGAAGACAACGTTCGTGAGATCCGAGGTTCGAGTTGACTAAGACAGATGGCAGGCTGAGATGAAAAGGTCACTACGCTTTACCATCACGCATCTTGTCTCTCCGGTTTTCTCGTACAAAGTCGACTTGTTCTGGCTGCTATAGCACATTTTCTTATAACACCTGAGACTAATTTTTAACCATTCCTTAGTATGGTTTACCTCCTTATTCCCAAGTACCTTATCTTGGAGCGCCACCCCTAGAGATAGTTGTTCACATTATGCTCTGACAAATGATCTTGTATCAGCACAGCCGACATGTGTGACTTGTGGAAGATAAGTAGCGGCGACTGTGGCATCAGCTTAATTGCGGTCAGCCGAAGATAAATCATTGTAAGGGTGCAATCTTGATGCTGAAGTTTGAGACTCACGCTGAGCTATGCAACCGTCACAGGTCTATGTGCATTGCATCCTTCCTGAGATTCGCATCACAAAATAAGTTATAGTGATCCTGATAGGTCTTTTTTACTAAGATGCTAAATCGACCTAACCACGACTCTATAAATTTAGAGTAGCGGGTCTTTTTTTTTGACATTGCTTTTTCTATCATCTTTCTGAGCGTTATATTTTTAGTTTCACACCAACATAAGAGTTTGCTCTTCTCAATCTGTTCAGCTGAAAGAATATCTCCGAGCCAAAATTCTAGAGTCGCCATAGGAATCGTATGACCTACGACGTCTATTACAAAACCATAGGAATCAATAGCAAATTAGCGTGGTTATACAAAATCTATAGTGAAAGAAGGAGTACAATTAGTTAAATGTGAGATGTATCACTAACGCACATGCATTCATTGATGCTTAATCGTTTTTTGACAAGAGCCTGATCACACACAATAAGATAGAATCTTTCTACATGAAAATTGATTTCCAGAGTATCAACGGTCTTCCAGCACGCATCGGCGCACACACCATGCTCCTTACACTACAGTCATGAGCTCTGTATCGCGTATCGCCTTATACTATGTACAGCCTTGCAACGTCTACAGCTGAGGGATAAGCGGACATGTGAATGAACAATTGATACGGACTACTAAGTCAAATATGCTAGAGTTGTAATGTGAACTATCTTCATTCTAAGAGTTCGATGTTATAGAAATAATTAAACGGTAAGTAAAAGCCTTTACTTGAACGATCGGATTTTTATGATAGTAGTGAGATGCATCTGGGAAAGTAGAAAGGCTCATACTTAAACAACTTCGACAGAGATAATCCAGATGCACTTCTTTCGTACTTTCATGCAATAAGAGTTCATGCGGTATCTTACTTGTGTAGATCAAAACCTGTGTATACGTGACATATGACATCACGAGTGACGTAGAACCAATCGATAGACATGTATGTGTAGCAGTAATTGTTAATGAGGCTAATTAAGTTATATAGGGAAGCTACCTTAAGTTTATACACAAGAAACTGTAAACGGTAATCTATATGTAACTATACTCACATACACTTGAGACATTATTCATACATCAACAATAAAGACTCTTAGTATATTGGTTAGTTAGGCAGGGGTAGAGCTTGACCACAGTAGGATGGGATATCAATATCAACCCGACAAGGAGCAGTGAGGGAGTATTCGTCAACCAAGTAGAATGGCGGGGGATTTGAGATGAGCATAGAGGAATAGTATGCGTGGAGGTTACCAATGATTCTCCACTATGCGCGCTCGATACAACGTTAGGCGAGATGTTAGAGGATCATGAATATGTACAGGGACACCCACATCGTACAAATAAGCAACGAGTATGATCGTGTAAAGCATACACCTGGCTAATAACTGGAGAAGGGTCCAGGCATACACCATGTGTGTGTAAAATATGGGAAGCAATCAAATATGTTGTCCGCAGTTATAAACAAATGCAGTGAAAATTATGTCCATACCTTTAGGCGGGTGTGTAACATACAGATAGCATACACGATCATCTTACACAAGATAAATAGTAAAAATCTAAAGACTGCAAGAAGCATATGGAAACTGTTTTCACCATTAAGGAGTACAAGTATGAATAGTACACTACGCAAAATTCAATTCAAGTACAAGTTCAATCAATAGAGCGCAATTAGAATCCATTACACTAGTCTCGACTAACTGTCGGTACACGGCATATCGTCTGTGTAGCCAAAATATATCAACAAGCCAACAAAGTGAAAAACAGGGCAATTCGCTTTATCAACATAAAGAAGCTACTATATTCTATGATCAACATCCTATAGGCACATGACAGATCCCATACCTATGTTTTATAAATAAAAGACTACGAGAAATACTCATAAGATAAAAGTCTTATTACATATAAAAATCCATCACTCATAACGATCGAACACTGAATATAGACAACGACTCCCACTAGACACTATTCGTCAGCACTGTTAATCAGTCGTATATACTATATCACATAGTATGTTTACTATAACATATTAGATCATAACACTATATGTATTATAATATAGAGTCATACTAACAATAAGTAGATAGTATGGATGAAATTCAACATAGATAGTCTATAATATTAAAATAACTATAGTATAAAATAAACTACTATGACATAGATCACATATATATAGTTCCTCATCACTCGGATGATAAAACAGAGCTATAACACAATGCGATATAATAAATACTCACATAGTGCGACACTAAAACATTTTCGGTTCTTCGATCAATCTAGGCTAATCAATAAGTATACAGCAATGCTATTTCGAACATAAAGTCTCTTCATTTGTTTAAGACAGAGCTTGCCAACCGAAAGTAGGCGATATGGATATATATCTATATATATGAGGTTAAAAATGGATACACCAATAACATAGGTATTATATTGTCCAATATATACTCATTACTAATTATTCATATAACTAATAAATTCACTATTACTAATCACAATCGAATACTAAAGTAATTCTCCGTCCATCTCAAGTGCGACGACAAAACATTTCGCGTTCGTGACTTACTTAATAATAGTACAGGTGCGCGTCATGTCTTTAGTCAAGGTAAAATAATTTTCCAATCAATACCCTTTAAGAAAGCTACTAGTGCCGTCATGTCAGTAAAGCCTATAATAGTGATACCTACTCAATAATGCATTAAGGCGATTTATCTCATCCATTAATTATCAAGGCACATTACAGTGTCTCACTGACATCTTATAGCGCTTGTGTACTTACACACTAAATAGCATTCAACATAATCTCTAATGAGAACACACACATCTCGCAGTAGTTCTACGGACTTGTTCAACAGCAGTCTAAACTCGTAGCTCGACTAAAATCAGTGTATGTTGTTACGAACTCTTACTCAAACAAATCAAACTTCAAAGCTTCTGCTCTGCCGTCGCAAGATATTCTTCGTTATAGAAAGATCATATTCATTAAAAAAGATGCCCTTACATGCTTAGTATGCTAATAAGACACGGTCACCTTAAGCAACATCAGGTCTTACCATATTCAATGCAATACAATCAACAACGTATAATAAACTTCACACGTCTAATCGCACCATTCTGGATCTCTATACCAAATTAGAGTTTATTATCAATACGACAGCCAACTTAAAACTAAATGAGTCAGTCAGATCAACACTATCTACAGTGGTCAGAATTGGCAAGTGCACACATCAGCATGTACTATATATACAATCATCAAAGTGACTCATTTACATAAATACTAAATATACCTAATCATTATCAAATCTGTTTCTACGTACACTAGTCACTATAATAAGCATATAGTACTAATAATCCAATGAACCAAACATATTGTTCATGAACTTGATAATTACTCATTTAACAGAACTTATTATAGCAGACATAGACTATCAACTAAGACTACTAATTGCATACTTATTGTAATATAATCATCAATAAATCAAGACATATTAATCATATAATACTCAAGTCGCTACTACAAAGCTATAATCAATAGACTTCTATCACTTATCTCGCATTCCACCATTAGACTACTAATATACTCTATATCGCGACAATGTAACATAATGATAGACTAACAAGTATCACTATGACCTACATGTATAAACCTTATCAACATCGTCCAATACTCAGAAATCACTCACAGTTGCAGTTACTACAAAACACAATCTAATCTACAAGCTTCAAGACTAAGCAAATATAATCAAACTGTCCTATCACACCATTAAGTATTTCAAATAGAAAATTGTGACCAACAATTTCAACCGCATACTTCTTTTAAAAGTAACAGTCTATGCCTGCATAGGTGAGTAGTTATCTGCTCCTGTTTGAGGAGGAGGGTGGCGAGATATAACATATTCAGATAATAATGAGTGATTGAGAACTAAGAGGATTAATAATATAATGAGATATAAATATATTAATGCTAATAAAAATAAATCGAAGTTCATTCTATAAAATTTACTCAATTGCATACAGTAAGCCATTAATCAGTATCTATTGACTATAGCAATGTTTCGTCAGTGCGTGTGTGACTGTCGAAAACGGATTTAGCGGCCAATTCGACATACACAAATAAGTTGCGGATGATCAAGGCAAGTACAGTATGTATATCACATAAGAGTGAAATAAATCTTCTGTAAACAGTAATTATTAAGTACTGAAAGTCTTGTCACGTAAGTGTAAGGTTCCTAATTAATATATATAGAATACCAATTTGATCAATTAACTTGGCATACATTCTTATAAACAAACCCCTCCTAAGATCTATAAAGATCAACATTTGCACAGTTATTACTTTATATACTAAATTGTGTTAATACTTTTTCCGTTACTAACACTTATATTGATCGTAACAAACGTGATACGCCCCAGTATAGACTTGCAAAGTCACTAGAAAACATTCCGGGTAGTACATCGACGTTCTTGTAAACCTCAATTGAATATAAACTCACACGTCCCAACTAAAAGTACAGTTAGACAACATTCGTAATAAAAGGCGTTAACACCGTAAAAGTCGTTAACAAGATCACTTGTACGATCATTGTAAACTCATAATACACAGGAATTTTGCCTACCATTAATATACACTAACAGGCGAACACGAATGAAAGAAACATCACAATTATAATCTAATACTCACAATTATACTCTGCGCGATCTTAGCTGATACTGCAAGTTTCTCAGCAACTAAAACTCCTAATATTAGATGTTCATCGTCAGCAATCTTTTGCTGTACTAACATAGCAATAACACAAACACTAAAGTCAGTAACCTAAATCTACAGTGATAATTGTAAATCTAAGAACTACCTAACTACATTAGGCAAACGTCTACATGCTTTGAAACCACTACAGATAGCGCTTATAAAGCGACATAAGATACTTATTTAACATACCTAATCATTTAACAAATATGCTTATCTATCTAGGGTACTATGGAGATACTACTGACGTTGCACGACTGAAACTTGGATTGATTAGAGGCACATTGAACTTCAACCTACTCTCTTACATATTGGAGTGCACTAGCTCCATCTATAATCGCACTTAGCACATCGTATACTATCACTGACGATAACACTACAAACATGCGTATCTCCGACTTGTCCTTACAAACGCTATAATACAAGAACTAGATGAACGTGGTACTATTCGCTTCCTTACACTCCTGATGCTCACCACGTTCGCACAACGCTATCACAATGTGCACGTAAGGACAGCGCTTACTGCGTTATTACCAACAGCGCGAAACTTAATAACTCATTTATCAGGTAAACCATACACACCATTCAATATCTCGCTCAAAGTCGACAACAATCTATCACTAGTAATGACAATCTTCTCTTATACATCACACAATCAATACGACACAATATGGAACCAGGTCTCAATACACTCACATGTCTAACTAATAATCAAACTCATAGTTGAATTGTCTTCTACTTGAGGGGGTGAACTCTGTAGCTAGGACGATTTCTGTACCATTAATGACGGCTATATGAACAGCTGGCATTAACGATTCGATAGGCTGACTACACATGATATAACAAGATTACTATGATGTGCATGTCAACCGTTACAATATAATTCAGTTGACTAAAGCAACTCGTCAATCGTATGCGATGCTGTGGCGTGTGACAGATGTACCGCAAACTCTGAGAATCAACAAGGTCATGATGAGAGAGTACAGGCCAAGAGACAGTTAACGAATGGAACCAATTCTTGTACCACGCACTCACTGATCGAATATATACAGCATCAGCGCTCACGTTACTGCAATGCTATACCTGTATTATTGTAGTAGAATCAATCTACAATCTATCTTATCAATCCAAGGAAGTCATCTCTTTTTATGGGGGGGGGGTGGGGGGGGGGGGGGGGGGGGTGGGGGGGGGGGGGGTGGGGGGGGGGGGGGGGGGGGGGGGTGAGGGGGTAGGGGACTGTTCTCTCTCCAATATTCATAATATTCCATACTGGCATTAAATGTCTAATATATATCTGCAATACGTTATATTCTCTTCGTAGGGGCTGACTGATCGAGCACATAACACCAGAGCGTAGACACATTATTCACGATCTCGGGTACAAATCACTACTCTTAGATCATCGATCCCACGGGAAAGTCTCATCTCTGCTTGTGAACGCAGGTGTAACAGTTTAATGATATAAACGCTTAAACCACAAGCTAAGACTTACACAGCTATCCTAAAATTAAACACGCGGACATCTTAGACGTGAACAACTAACTTACTTTCTTACGTACAGAAACGAAGCCAAAAATATCTAACTATAAAGATAGGTCGAGACACTATACATAAAACCTATACGTTGTGTGCATAGCATCTATTGTTATACTGAGAACTCTCGAGAGCAATAAATAGATTTTCATCTGACGATTTCCTAAATGGCTAAAAAAAATTGGCAGCGATCAGAACACTAAGTAGTGACAGAGTAGTCACAATGGAATGGAGATTGAAACAAATTCACACACAGCAATAAAGTTGGACAATTCCTACACACACACACAAAAACAACTATCATTATCCAGCAAAGTATACATAGTCACCTACAGTAATATCTCTAGTTTACGATACAAATCAATATCAATCACATGCAGTTTGGATACTTGTCATGGCTTAGGTCTTCACTATGAGGATAGCACATCGTCTGACCCTAGAATTATGACTGATAGCGGAGATAAGTACGACGTGATTCTCACTCATCCCTCCTATAACTTAGTAGCGCACGAGTGAACGCCTTCCATGCACTATCAGCTCCGGTCTGCACGATTCTCCACACTCAAATTCTGACTGCTAATAAAGGCGTCTCATGTCCGATAGCAGAACTTACATGATCAAGGGAACGATCGACGGGAGTACTAGTACTATCTCTAAAATGCTATCCTGCCTCTCAGCTATCCCAACACTACGTATACCATTCATGTTAACAGTCGTACTGTTGACGTAATTCTCAACAGAAACTACTCTCTTAGACTTAACTCATCGATAGGTTCATCGGAAACTGAGCACTCATGGATTTGTGTCGCTAGATCAGGTTCTTTGCTAAAAACCGCTATTATCATCGCACAATAACCCAACAATCGGATCTCTTCACTACGACCAGCGTCGGTTCCTCATAGCTTCCGAGCGAAATGCCGCATACTAACTTAATCCATCCATAGTTAATATGAATCTCTCATCTGCCCACATTGCCTAAATCGAGCAGAATCTTAGACGTTGTTGGCAGCTAATCGGCCTAAACAGGTTTCTGACTGCCACTTTCTTGTAGCAGATTGCGAAACCCCCTGCACCACAACTGCCCTCCCACCCCTCCATGCAACTCCTCCTCAAATTACTCTCCCACACCCCAACGTCCACACCCCCTACCCCCACATCCCCCACCCACCCCAACGCCTCCCTACCCCCCCCCCCCCACCAACCCTCCCCCCCCACCCCCCCCACCTTCCCCCCCCTACCCCTCCCCCCCACACAGAATCCCAGCCCCCCCTAACCCCCCTGCGCGCCCCCCCCCCCCCATGTCTCCCCCTCTCTCCCCTCGCCCCTCTCCCCGCCCCACACGCACCACCCCACCCCCCCCCCACCCACCCCCCCCCCCCCCCCCCCCACCCCCCACCACCTCCCCTCCCTCCCCCCTCCCCAAACTCTCCCCCCCCCGCCCAACCCCCCCCCCCCACCCCCACCCCCCCTTCCCCCCCTCCCCCCCCCCCCCCCTCCCCCACCCGCCCCGACCACCCCCCCACCCTCCTCCATCCCCCCCCCCCCCCCCCCCTACACCCCTCTCCCCCCCCCCCCCCCCCCACACTACCCCCCTCCTACCTCTCTCCTCTCCTCCCCCCCCCCCCCCTCCCCCCCCCTCCTCCCCCCCCCCCCCACCCCCCCCCCCCCCCACCCCCCCCTCTCCTCTCCCGAGACCCCCCCCCCCCCCCAACCCGCCCACCCCACCAACCCCCCCCCCCCAACCCCCACCCCCCCCACTCCCCCACCCCCCCCCCAACCCCCCCCCCCCCCCCCCCCCCCCCCCCGCCCCCCCCCCCCCCCCACCCCCCCCCCACCCCCCCCCCACCACCCCACCCCCCCCCACCACCCCACCCCCCCCCCCCCCCCCTCCCCCCCCCCCACCCCCCCCACAACCCCCCCCCCGCCCCCCCCCAACCCCCCACCCCCAGCCCCACCCCCCCCCCCACCCCCCCACCCCCCCCCGCCCCTCCCACCCCCCCCCCCCCCCCCACTCCCCCCACCCCCCCCCCTCCCCACCACCCCCCCCCCCCCCCCCCCCACTCCCCCCCTCCCCACCCCCCCTCCCCCCCCCCCCACCCCCAACCCCCCCCCCACCCACCCCCCCCCCCCACCACCCACCCCCCCCCCCCCCGCCCCCCCTCCCACCCCCCCCCCCACCCCCCCAAACCCCCACACACCCCCCCCCCCCCCCCCCCACCCCCCCCCCCCCCCCCCACCCCCCCCCCCCACCCCCGCCCCCCCCCCGCCCCCCCCCCCCCCCCCCCCTCTCCACCCCCCTCCCCCCCCGCCCCCCCACCCCCCCTCCCCCCCTCCCCCCCCCCCCCCCCCCCCCCACCCCCCCCCCCCCCCCCTCTCTCCATCCCCCCCCCCCCCCCCCACCCCCCCCCACCCCCCCCCCCCCCCCCCCCCCCCCCCCCCCCACTGCACCCGCCCCGCCCCCCACCCCATCCCCCCCCACCCCCCCCCCCCCCCCCCCCCCTCCCCCCCCCTAAGCGCGCACCCCCCACCGTCCCCACAACCCCCCACCCACCCCACCCCTACCATCTCACCCCACTCACCCACCCCCCCCCCCCCCCCCAACTCCCCCACCCCTCACCCCACCCCCCTCCCTCCCTCCCACCCCCCCCCCCACCCCCCCACACCACCCCGCCGCCCCTCAACTCCCCCCCCTCCCCCCACCACCCCCCCATCCCTCTCCTCTCCGTCCTTCCCCTCCACACCCCCCCCCACCCCCCTGCGCTCCCCACCCCCATCCAAAACCCCCACCACCCCCCACCCCCCCCCCCCCCCCCCTACTCCCTCTCTCCCCCTCCCGGCCACCCCCCCCCCCGCCCACCACCCCCCCCCAACCCGCCCCCTACCCCCCACCCCCCCCCCGCCCCCCCCCCCCCCCCCGCTCCCCCCCACCCCCCCACCCCACCCCCCTCCCCCCACACCCCCCCACCCCCCCCCCCCCCACCCCCCACCCACCCACCCCCCTCTCCCCACCCCCCCCCCCCCCCCCCCCCCCCACACCCCCACCCCCTCCATCCACCCCGCCCCTCCCCCCCCCTAATCACCCCCCCCCCCACCCCCCCCCGGCCCCCCCCCCCCCCCCCCCCCCCCCCACCCCACCCCCCCCCCCCCCCCACCCCCCCCCCCCCCACCACGACACCCCCACACCTCCTACGCTCCCCTCACGCTCATAACCCTCCCCCCGCGCCCCAACTCTCCCCCCCCCCCCGACCCCAGCCCCCCGAACCCACCACCGCCTCCCTTGCACCGCACCCCTCCCCCTGCCCGCTCTCTCTCCCGCGCCCCCCCCGCCCCCCGACCCCCCATCCCCTCCCCCCCAACCCCCCCCCCCCCCCCCCCACGCCCCCCCCACCCACCCCCTCCACCCCAAACTCTCACCCTCCCCCCCCGGCCCCCGCACATCCCCCCGCCCCCCCCACCCCCCCCACCCCGCACCTCCCCCCGCGCACACCCCCTCCCCTCACTACCGTAGTTCCCCCACCTCCCCCCCCATCTCCCCACCCCCACCCCCACCCTCTCCCATCCTCCCCCCCTCCCGCCGCCAGCCTCCCCATCTCCCCTCCCCACCCCCTCACACCTCCGGGCCCGCACACCCGCCGATCCCGTCGCTTCAACCACGATCTCCTCCGGCTCCCCCCCCTCACCCCCCCCCCCCCCCCCCCCTCCCCTCCCCACCACCCACCCACCCGTGACCCCCCCCTCCCCCTCCCCCCCCATCCCAACCGGCGCCCTCACCACCCCCCCCCCCCCCCCCCCCCCCCAACCGCCCTTCACCCCACCTCCCACTCCCTCCCCCCCCACCTCCCCCTGCTCGCCCCCCTCCGCCATACCCCCACTCACCCCCCACGTTCCACACCAACACCCCCCCCCCCACCCCCTCCCCCCCCACATCCCCCCACACCCACCCCCCCCCACCCCCCCCCCCCCCCCCCCCCCCATCCCACCCCCACCCCACCCCCCCCCACCCCCCCGCCACCAACTGCCGCCCCCCCACCCCACCCACCCCCTCCCCCCCCCCACACCCCCCACACCACAACCCCCCCCCCCCCCCCCACCCCCCCCCCCCCCACTCCCCCCCCCCCCCCCCCCCCCCCCCCCCCCCACCCCCCCCCCCCCCCCCCCCCCCCCCCCCCCCCCCCCCCACCCCCCCACCCCCACCCCCCCCCCACCCCCCCCCCACCCCACCACCCCCCACCCCCCCCCACCCCCCCCCCCCCCCCCCCCCCCCCCCCCCCCACCCCCCCACCCCCCCCCCCCCCCCCCCCCCCCCCACCCCTGCGCCCCACACCCCCCCCCCTGGCCACCCCCTCCCACCCCCGCCAACCCCCCCACCCCCGCGCCCCCCCCCACCCCCCCCCCCCCCCCCCCTGGCGAACCCCCCCCCCCCCCACCCCCCCCCCCCCCCCCCCCCCCCCCCCCCCCCCCCCGCCCCCCCCCCCTCACCCCCACCCCTCACCCCCCCACCCTCCTCCCCCCTCCCCCACCACCCACTCCCCCCCCACCCCCTCATCCCCCCCCCCCCCACAAGCTCCCCCCCCCACCCCCCCCCCCCCTCCCCCCCACCACACCCTCCCACACCCCCCCCCCACCATCCCCCCGGGCACCAGCACCGCGCCCCCCCCTGCCCCTCCACCCGCCGCTCCTCCCCACCACAACCCCCCCCCCCCCCCACCCACCCGCCCCCGCCCCCCCACCACCCCACCCCCCCCGCCACCCCCCCCCCCCCCCCCCCCCCCTCCCCCCCCCCA
>BQNB010019161.1:55499-57095 GCA_026074375.1 Tanacetum coccineum
GGTATTTGAAAGTATTGAAGAAATGGGTATTGCTCAAGGTATCGCCATGGAAGGGCGCTGTGCGTTTCGAAAAGTGCGAGAAGTTAAGTCCACGTTACATTGGGCCATTTAAGATTGTAGATAGAGTGGGTCCTGTAGCTTATACGTTGGAGTTGCCTGAATAATTGAAGGGATTCATAGTACTTTTCATGTTTCGAATCTTAAGAAGTGTTTAGCGAAAGGTGATGTCGTAGTTCCGATAGAAGAAATTCAACTTGATGATAAGTTGCATGTGATTAAGGAACCAGTAGAGATTGTTGATAAAGAGGTTAAGCGACTTAAGCAGAGTGGGATACCTATAGTTAAAGTTCGTTAGAATTCGCAAAGAGGTCCAGAATTTACTTGGGAACGTGAGGATCAGATTAAGAAGAAGTACCCTCATCTCTTTACAAGTAAGGACAAAGCGGAGAGAGTGGATGAGACGAGCTAAGTGCTGGGACGTCACTCCCTAAAGGTGGGGAGAATGTAACAACCGCGCAAGTTTCAGTCAACGTCTATCCCTAGCCAGAGATAGTTATTTTTAAATTATGTAAATAATATATCATTATGCTATAGTGGTTGATGAGAATTTTCCAATATTGGATGAATTTCATTCGTGATTTAGTTTCCTAATTGTTTTTAGCATTTAAAGAAAGTCATAAAAATATATTTAATTGCTCCTGAGAGCGTAAATAGTTAATATTTGTATTGTTTCTATTCTTCGTTCCCATCCTCCCCCGCCGAGTTTTTGTAAAAAATCCGTGTTAAAGGTCGTGTTTTTACGAGGTTTAACGTTTACTAAATGTTTTAAAACTAATTTAGGTGGGACGTGATTTAAAAAATTTACGAACGTGAATTGTACCCGTGTTTGGCCGGCTAAGTAACGAAAATATAACCATTTTGTATTAAACTTGCAAGGAATTATGAAAGAATGGGTTAAAATTATCAATTGATCAAACTTGTATTCTATAAATAGGACATACATATCACTTATAATTCTTTTAGCCAAAAAATTTCATTCTCTTGTCTCCCTCCTCTCTTGTCCGTTTGAACCAACAACACCAACATAAAATCACCATCAAAAATTTGTTACTTACATGCATTTAAATTCGTTTATCATATATTAATCCATGTTCAATCCTCTACAAATCCCACTAAAGAAACATCACATGCAATGAGTATTTAAGAAGTTAGGTTTTTGGTCAATTTCTATTGATTTGGTGTATAAGGGTGTGTTTCTAGTAGCTAGATTGTTGTTATATTGAAGTGGTTTGATTTGAAAAGGTTTGGTTTTGGTTTTGTTGTGTTCGTACGTACGGTTTGGTCAAGTGGAAAGCGAAGTCAAGTTTTGTTCTAGCTTTGTGAGTGTTTACTTGTTATTTGTTGATTTACTTGATGGTTATTACATATATGTGATTGTAGCTAAGTGATTCAAGTGCAAAATGGGTTTAAAATTATTTCAAGTATGAACATATGTTTGATGGTTTTAGTACATATTTTTAGGCTAGTTAAACATGTTGGAATGGTTGGATTTTGGTAAAAATGAGTTTTGGTATGACTTTGTGTTGACTTTTGTTG
>BQNB010019162.1:5124-59008 GCA_026074375.1 Tanacetum coccineum
CAAATTCGAAATGCATAAGTTGAAGCGTGCAAGGAGGAAAATATTGGTGCCGAGGATTTTGTGGCGAAGGGGAGCCATTTGAAGTTAGATCCGATGGTATGAAATGTCTAAAAGGACAAGTATGGTTACCATTATTTAGAGGATTGAGAGGTCTAATCATGTTGGAATCTCATAAATCAAAATATTACATTCATCCTGGATCGGATAAAATGTACCATGATTTGTGCTAATATGAAAGCGGACATTGCGACATATGTCAGTAAGTGCTTGACATGTGCTAAAGTTAAGGCTGAACACCAAAAGTCATCAGGATTACTTCAGCAGCCGAAAATTCCTGTTTGGAAATGGGAGAGAATTACAATGGATTTCATTACAAAGCTTCCAAGAACACCATCTGGATATGATTCAATTTGGGTCATTGTTGATCGATTGACTAAATCTGCTCACTTTATTCCGATGAATGAGAAGTATAAAATGGAGAAGCTTACTCGATTATATTTAAAGGAGATTGTTTGTAGGCACGGGGTGCCCGTGTCGATTATTTTAGACCGAGGCCCTCGTTTCGCATCAAGTTTTTGGAGATATCTTCAAAAGTTATTAGGGACGAATTTAGATATGAGCACTGCTTACCATCCTGAAACTGATGGTTAGAGTGAAAGAACAATACAGACATTAGAGGACATGTTGTGTGCTTGCGTGATTGACTTTGGTAGTGGCTGGGATAAGCACTTACCTTTGGCTGAATTCTCATACAATAATAGTTATCACGCTAGTATTAAAGCCGCACCTTTCGAAGCTCTATACGGAAGGAAATGTAGATCGCCTGTATGTTGGAGTGAGGTTGGAGATGCCCAACTCACGGGACCAGAAATGATTCGCGAAACGACAGAGATGATTGTGCAAATCAAGAACCGATTATTGGCTGCTCGTAGTAGACAGAAAAGTTATGCGGATGTGAGACGTAAACCTTTGGAGTTCGAAGTGGGTGACAAAGTTATGCTGAAAGTATCACCGTGGAAAGGTGTTGTTCGATTTGGAAAACGTGGGAAATTAAGTCCCCGTTATATTGGACCATTCAAGATTTTATCAAGAGTGGGTCCGGTGGCATATAAACTGGAATTACCCCGAGAGCTTCAAGGAATACATAATACATTCCATGTTTCGAACTTGAAGAAGTGTTTATCGGATGAAGATCTTATTATTCCTCTTGACGAAGTAAGGATCGACGAGAAGTTGCATTTCATCAAAGAACCTATCGAAATCATGGATAGGGAAGTAAAGCAACTTAAGCAAAGTCGGATCCCAATAGTCAAAGTTCGATGGAATTCGAGTCGAGGACCAAAATATACATGGGAAAGGGAGGATCAAATGTGGAAGAAATACCCTCATCTCTTTGATTTTAACAGAAAGCGGGCGACAAGATGAATTGATCTTCAGGGACGAAGATCCTTTTTAGGGGGAAATGCTGTGACAATCCGTCAATTTCAGGTCGTTAATTTATTCTCGAGTATTAATTATATTTTTCATTTTTATGTTGAGATATGAACTCACGATTTAACCGGGAAAAATTAGGGTTTGCATTTGTAATTTAAGTAACGATTATGAAGAACCGGCGAATTCTATGATTAAGCATCGACGTTTATATTTCCAAAATGCCGTAGAAATATTTTTGTTGCATTCGTTTTTATTTTTCGTGTCTCGTACTATTTTACGTTTTACGAAAAACGGCTACAAATCGTACCTTTTTAAATATCGGACTTTGATAATACCCGCATTTACAAAATGTGGGACAAGTTTTTAAACTTATTTGTTGGGAATTGTGTATTCTTGACTTAGTACCGTTAGGTATATACTTAGTACCGCTAGTTATAGTTAGTACTGACAGTACAAAGTGTTAAGTACTGCTCAAATAGTCTCCCACTATCCTAACTACAACCTTTATCTTATCTCTAACCCTCATTTATCACCTAGTATGCCAAAATCTGCATTTCTCTTCTCTCTTCTCATTTGGGACGCACCTATATCTCCAAAAAATTCCAATTTCAAAAAATTTTTCAAACAAAAATAATTTTGTGCACAAGTAAAGATGCTTATTTAAGAGAGTCATGAGTCATTGGTTTAATTTTCAAGACAAGATCTTCAAGGTGATTCCAGAAGGGTTTGGGGCTGAGTTTAAGGGGTTATTTAAGGAGTTATATTGTGGGTTCAATTTATTTGAGTAAAGAAAAATGGTGATCAAAATTATTTTGGCTGTGAGATCAAGTTTGAAGATTGAAGTCTTGTAAATTTTTGATCATTAGATCATCATCTTCAATTTTTATTATGGTATAACTCCATGAGTTTTGTTTATGTTTTCCTTTTGATTTTCAATTGTAATGTACAATGCATGACTATTATGATGGATCAAGATTATTAAAATGGGCTTTGTGTGTATGAATCTAGGTTAATCATAGTTAAAATAGCAATTTAAACAAGTGAAAGATCATACAAATTTATTGGCTGTTGATCATGCAACAGTTAATTTCTTAATTGTTTTCAGTAGGTTTTGATGGATTTGAATTCATGAGGTTGTATAAAATCCTTTTGTGAACATTTAGCAATTTGGCATCACTCTAGAAAGTAAATTTTGAGTTAGAATATGACCAAAACTCTACATACTTTGGTGTGTGGATCTGACCTTTGCTGTACAACGTGTGTAAAAAGTCACTAGTACGGGGACTAAGGTGGGTTAAAAAGTAAAAACTATGGAACTTAGATTTACAATCATGTTGGATTATGAAATCAATTGGATGTCACCCCAATTATTTACGGTTTGAAAATGGCGTTAAAAAACGTGTTTTAAAAGTGAAATTTTATGTCCTAATTAGTAACTTGACCATTAGGTAGTAATATACCCATATGTTTAAGTAATAATAAAAGGAGGTATAAAATCGTGACTATGAATGCTAGAGTACAACTTAATTATGAGTCCATGTGTGTGTGTGTGAATATATTAATTATCCATTTACGGATTATAAATTCTGACTATTTTCGTAAACATAAAAGGTATACAAAATTTCTAATACCCGAAACACTATACTATGTAGGATTTTTGTAACTAAAACCCGAGGTGGTATGACCACTTCTTGGGAGTTGTAAAATGTAACATACTGAGTAATAAAGTCTCCCGACACGAAGATAGACAAAATTTTATAACAAGAAGTCATTTACAAGCTTAAATGGGCCATAAGGCTTCATTTGCGGACACTCGGCCAATTGAAACAAAATTGGACTTACTTGGATTAGATTATCAATCACTTTGGACCCCATACTAAACTGCCACCCCCCCTTCCACCCTATGCACCCCTCCGCGCTCTCCCCCCCCTTGAGTCACCACACAATATTCAATCTAACTAACTTAAATGGGGCTCTGCCTTTAATTGGCTCTTGGACTTTTGCGGCCTAAATTCCTAGTCACATAACTAGTTAAATATGCTGCCCTCCTATACAAAACAACCTTAAAGTCTATATAAACTGTAAGTTGTGAAATAATTATATTTCAAGAGCAAGATCATCATATAAACTACATGTATACATATTACTTATTTAATTTATGAAATTATGCATTAAGTTTTATCGACTAGAAAACCTAAGACCCGTTACAAATTTGTATAGGTCTTGTTGATTGAAGCGCACTACTCCCGAAGTTTTTCATTTCATCCACTCCACCCCCCATTCCTCACCCCCCTCCCCCGACAATTCAACCTAGTCGAAGCTCCCATTAGCCTCGCATTTTAATACATCTAATTGTTTTATAAACCCAAAGCGAGGGATCTACATGCTTCTTTTAAACATAGAACACGAAGGGACCGGATTGTATGCTTGTGAGCTATTACTTATTACTGCCAAGTTAGCTTAACTCGACTAGATAAAAAGACCCGCGGAAAATATTATGTGTGTGTGTGTGTTGCCGGCATCGCTATGATACATGGGCTCTAGTACTATTTTGGAGTTGCCCACCTACATCCGTGACGATAGCTATCGTCTTGTGTCATGAAAAATTGACACCACGGATGCATGGTATAGTGAATATATGCATCCATAGCGAGCGGTGTATAATGGCATTATTTTGATTATATGGTAAGGTTCGATGTTCATGGAGACTTATAATAATCACTTATAACTTTGTCTGTCCACATCGTTATATCCTGAGGAATTTTTGAGAAATGAATACTTCGTTTCGGAAAAATTTATTGTTTTACTATATATATAAACTCTATGGGATAGAATCTCACATTATTTGTTGACTTTAGCCATGTTTTACTCACGGTCCTTTATAGTTAATTCGGCGATGGAGATTTTGGTTGTCGTTATGGAAACTAAATGTTTTGAAGGCCCATTAATAAAAGTCAGTACGAGGTGATTTCGCAAATGTGTTGTTGAATTTGAAACAATTTGGGACCTATGATGTAAACTTTTATTTCGAATGAATGTATTTAAAAACGTCTCTTCTCGAGTCGTTTTCTATGCTTGAGTTGTTATATTATGACGTAGCACCCCAAATGACCCTTCCGCTGATATCGATTAAAATGGGGGTGTTACAATCTTGACCTTAGTAATTCAAAGTTGAATACTATTCACCTCGGGAATACTCTAAATCTTAAGACTCTAATACTCTTTTACTGTACAAATTTGGTATTGCTTTCAGAACTTGGGCATCTAAAATGTTTGAAAGAATTAGACATACAAAGGACAGGAATACGTTGCCTTCCAGAGAGTGTTTTCCAGTTGAAAGGTCTGCGTATAATTAGGTCTAGAGAGATTATCGAGTCATGTGGCTTAAAATCCAAGATGTAAACCTATGACAGAGAAACGTTCTGCTACATATGAATCTGTAAATAACACATAAATAGCTAAGTGGCCAGGTACTTTCTTCTTCTTTTATTTATTAATTTGAAAATCTATTTGATATGACAAAAACTAATTTGCCTGCAACTAAAGGAATAAACCCCTAACTTTGATGATGAGATACTAAATTTAAATATGTTATTTACCTCATTACATGCTGATTAGTTTAATGAATCATAAACTTGAATAAGTTCATTTGAATTATTAGTTGTTTTCATGTGCTTAGGCTTTCCAATTCAGCACTTCATAGAATCAAAGGATCGTGCTCTCTTCCAATGTGGCAATGCCATAATGAACTCCATGTCTAATCTTCTGCTTTAATCAGTTTTGCCATCTCTGAAACCTTTGGTCAAATGTTGGAAGTGAATTTACAACCTATATATACACACTGTTGTACCAATTTTAGTATTATATTTCTTTCCAGAAACAACACTCTAAATGATATACATAATTTAGCGAATATGCAAAATAACCGTAGATAGCAGCAGACCACACAGGATGCCCACTACCAACTTGCTTACACAAAAATTTGGGCATTTGCATAACGTGGCCAAGTGTACCATCAACAAATTTAGGGATGTAAGGCCAAAGAAGCTCCTTGGATATATATTTGTCTTTTGGACCGAATGGAATACAAATTATTTAAGCCCCACTACTTTCTCCCATCTCCTCTGTCATACCATCAGAATTCTGTGGAGATAGCGTTTTTGTTGGTTCACCTAGCTCCAATCGACATCAGGACAGGCTACTTGTCTAGTGAGTAAATCAACTCAATAGACACCTGTCATTGAAGCTAATGCTTTTGCAAGTTCTACAACATTCTTAATCTAAATAGATGAAGAAAGAACAACAGAAGGGAAAAGTCAATTTGCATCATCAAAAACAGCTTTAAAAATACAACTCACAGAAGATCTAAACCACTTAAATAAGCAAATAAAGAGAAATGAATGGAAGTTAAGACTGGAATTGCTGAACCTTACTTGATCATCTGTATCAGAATCATGACCAAGCTCCATATTTTCACCACGTACTAACCCGTGAAGGCTACAAAAAATTTGATTATGAGAGGACAAAACTCGAGGCACTTATTTGAAATCGTAGTTGTTACCCTACATGGTTAGTCAATCTAATTCACCATAAATATTGCAGGTTGTAAGAATCAAATCATATATAATTGTAAACCTGGTATTTTGTAGCCTTTTGTAGTTCTGAGAAAATGTAATGCTAAACTAAGAGTAAACGAAAAGGTGGGTTGTCGTCTTATCTTAAATTGACAAGAACAACAAACTATACTATAACATAGTAAAGGCATGTGTTACCAAAAGTAATTAAAATATAACTTAATTATCACAACTGTGATCTTGTAAGGCTGCCAAACCATCAAATCTCAGCGCAGATTTCTATCAAACACTTTAGCTTTATGATGTATGTTAAAACAATGACCTTCAAAGCTTAACAGAAAAAGTTAAAAGAACAAAGACCTTCAGGTACACAGGTCATTACACACTTACATTAAGGAGAGGATTAAGGATTCGTGTTTGGGTTCAGATCCTATAAGGTTGTTAAAAGAATCGAGTACCAAATCAAGACAAACATGAGGTATGTATTTAAACAATGGTGTCATGAATTAAATACCAACTCAAGCCATCTTGGCAGCAACTTTCGGATACGTATTTAGCAGGAAGTGCAACATACAAGAAGAAAAAAGAACAACCTTGGTCTTTTGCTTTGTGATCAAGGATAAAATAAAATAAGCTCCTACAATGTTTATTGCTCACTTGGTGTTGTTCATCCTCGTCTCCTGTGAAGAATTACTGCGTGCACAAGTCAAAAATACAAGAGCAGGTTAATAGCTTGATTAGGAAAAACTGATAGGTAACTATGTACTTAATAAGATTTTTGAAAAGTGATTAAGTGGTATGGCTAAAAGTAATTAAACGTTAATCTATATGTTGAGAAACAAAATTCAAATTTCATAATGGTCCTTTTATTCTGCCATTGAGAATTACAACTTGCATTCACAGGTATGTATGTGACTATGTTTCTGTATTAAGGCATACACCTATACTTAAAAACCGTGCCGAAAGCTTACCTTATGTCAGTATAGAGAAATTCCTCAATGGTAGGAATGTTGACCAAATTTGAGTCGTCTTTAAGTTCGTCACTTGTATCTTTGAAAGTATTTGTTAGAATCAAAGAAAGGTTCTCACATAATAACCTTCTTCCAAGAGAGTAGGACTCGGACCATTCATGTGATGTTGCTTCTTTGTCCATAATGGATTTGATCATTGCTAGCTTATTCTCTAACTGATTTAATACTTTTCTGACAGTGTTGTTGTCATTTTTCTTATCTTTGTCTAAACTTATATAAAAACTTACTTCTCTGACAAAACTATAACCATAAAGCTTGATAAGATCGTTTTAAGCTCAGATTGGTTAGTTCTTATATATCTAGGATTGACAATAACAATGAAAACAATATGCACAGCGGAATTAAACAAACACAATTGTTATTGAACAAGGTTTTTCATTAAACACTTTCCCTATTACCCCAACTATAACTTGGGGCTACTAACTAACTAACTATGGTGTACACACACACCTTTACTATTCGACTCTCATCAGTCGACTCTGCTATGGATGGATATTAAACCAGACGCCTGATAATCTCTTTATATGGAGAGATTTCAAGGCTTACAACAGAAGATAAGAACAAACAATATATTTAAAACATTTAAGAATATCTTCTAATATCTTCTGTATCTTTATCTTTATAAGGAGATCTTCTGAAATCTTCATCTTTATCTTCATATTCTCCACCAGCTTGAAGATTTCTTTAATTACAATTTTAGTCCTTTTGTTTCATTCTTTTATTCATTTTGTCTCATCAAATCAAGAATCCCAACAAAGCTCCAGAAGACAACCAACCTTATCCTACAAACCAAGTTAATAATGTTAACTAACACTGAGTTGCATTGATGCATAACAGAAAAAGTTTACTCGTTCGTTAAAAGAGTGACTAATTAATGAATCAATAATAGTGACAAAGTACCTTAACAAAAGAGTGACTTTTGGCTAGACGAGTGAATAAGGATGTAACTGAGTTGTGAAGGTCATCCGTCACTTTTTGGAATCCTTTGATACAGTAGGCCATAAGTTTTAGAAAATATACATCCATATCTTGATCAGACACATATAATACAGTAAGCCACACATATAATGAGGAACAGACACGAACAAATCCTTACTAGGTCTGCTAATAGAGATGATCGAGAAAGCTGCAACCAAACAAACAAATTTTTAATAAGATTGATATATAAACAAATAATGACACAGAAATATACATTTCATGGTTTTACCCATACCACTTCTCTTGTTTCAAGCTTTGCATCGATATTAAATCCAATGAGATTATACATCCTCATATTTTTTTCTTTGTCATGTTCTAGTTCTAAATGAAATGCAGTTTTCAGGTGACTATAAGGAGGATCTGAAAGCACGGCTAACAAAACTGATGATGCTATTAACTACAAATCTTTCTGGTTCAGGTTCTTATTGAAGCTCTTCTGAAGTAGGAAAAGTTTCAACCATGTATAAGCATGATAAAGATGGCTAGAAGAAATCCAGAAAATCTCTCTCAGCTTCACATAATATACAGCCATCAAGGATGATTTCAGCATCTTTTTAACCATGCTCGCCAACCCATAAATATCTTCCACCGAACGAAAGGTTTCCTGCAGATACAATGAACAAATTACACAATTCTTGTTCTTCGGGATTATCACCAAGTCAAATTTTGTGATGCCCTTCTAATACAGATATAAAATAGGGTTTTGTTTTGGTTTGAAGCGTGTATGTTATATCTTTTAGGGTTTTGTTAATAATATGTCTACGGCCGATTAATATGAGTTGTTTTATATGAAAAATGATAATTTTTTTAAGCATAATATATTTGTTTTTTAATTCTCTATCACAACTTCTGGGTTGCTCCATTAGTTGCGGTGTTTGTTTGTGAACTTGCAGACCTAGGTTCAAATCTTGCAAAAAAAAACTGATGACATGGCACATGGACTTATGACATGGCGTTATGATGTGACATAAAATGGTCAAATGCCTCCTATTATAATATATATATATATATATAAACACTATGTGAATGCTATGAGAACACTATGAGATCTATTTATGCGAAGTTCCATTGTGAATTTCTGCACCACACTATTTAGCCGACTTTGTAGCTCCAGCTGGTAGGCTATAGGTCCAGAGGACTATAAGCGCGCATGATATTACTAATTTGTAGATTCAGGTTGGGATACCCTTGATGTGTCGTTGTGTGGTGTTTATTTATGATAGTTTAAGTTTTAAATTTATATTTTGCCGACTTAACCAAATTTAACGAGCAGTGTACCAGGTCGGTGGTAGATTCGTGGTAAGTAGGGTGTCGAACACTTGAAGCGAGGTTAAATCTCTCAATTTATTTATATTTTGGTTATCTAATCTAAGTCAAACCTATGCTACTCCTATGTTAGTTCTTGTCCTAATTCTAACAGGTAAAAGGGGGTTTTAGCCTAAAAGACTGACACAGGTTTGGTTGGTGACTATAATCAATTCAAGACACTTTAACCCACGCAAGCAAATTAACAGAAGATAAAAGAGCGGTCGAGCCTTATGATAGAAAACTGTATTAGCCATCATTAATCTAATTAGAAGTTGGGTTGTTTATTCAGTGCAATGATTACTTATCTCGAAGATGCATATCATTCTTAGACTTAGGCAAGACTTCATCCTAAGACATAGACACATTAATTTTGTCACACTTAAAGTGTCCGCATAAAGCATCCTTATTACCTGATTATAATCAATCTTAGGGATTAAGGCAATCGTGATTTTGTTAAACCCTAGCTCATAGAGACTTTACCCACTTACTGCTTAATGGCAATTTATACTCTAGTAGTCCACTTGTCCAACTATCCAATGGAATCAGATAATTATTTGTTGAATTATCTAGATTCACCTATTAGTCAACATGTTTAAAAAACCAAAGGCAGTTATCGTTAACTAGTTAAGCCAGAAGCGTATCCTTAGCACGATTTTAGAAGGACAATACTTGTGATCCTATGATTCTAGATGTATAAGTCACTATATGGAGAGCTATCCCAGCATCTAGATTACTTGGTCCGTATCACTAGATCCAGTTGAATGATAGGTCGCATACAAAAGCACGTAAACAAGTATGAATTGATAAACATAAACAAGCATGCAATGATAAATTAAGCAATCGAGATATAAACAAAACCAAACATTCAGATCTTCTTAATAACGGCTAATACCCGAAGGTATTAGCCTTTAAACATCATAATTAATACAAGAGTAATTGTTTTAGCCAAGGTAAACTAACCGAGTTAACGAATGATACCAAAAATTGAACGATTACAAAAGTATAAGAAATTACACATTGTCTTCTATGGATTGGAATGCGTTGCAAGACCTCTTCTGCTCTTTTTCTCCTCTGAAAATTGACTTTTGTGGTTTAGGTATCAAAAATATGATTTAGCACACTTAAAACTCGTTTTTGAGTTTTCTATTTATAGGGTCTGGAAGTCGGTTCGATACGGCGTATCCAAGGGATTGGATACGGCGTATTGAAGTTTCTTAGAGTAGGGACCACATTTAATATCTTCCAGAATATTCACATACTATATCTTCAATACGACGTATTGACTTCTTCTGGATACGGCGTATTGATCTTCTTTCCTTTGTGGTCTTTGGTGAGTGCAGGCACGGATACACCGTATCTTCCTTGATGGATACGGCGTATTAGTAGTCAAAATATTTGATGACATCAAATAACGTCTATTTTATAACATCATTCATCCCATGTAATTAACCCATTTTGTATAATTATTGCAAAGAATTGTTACTTAATCGTTTGTATTTGAGAATTGCAGTAATTATGGAGTACTTGGTGAAGTTTATATAAAAGGCATGCATTTTAAAGCATAAACGAAGAGTTCGAGAAAGTCTACTGATCTGACAGAAAATACGCCGTATTATTCTAGACCTATACGACGTATCCAAGACTTTGACGAATCAAAAGATCATTACCTAACTTTGAAGAATACGCCGTATCCACATCAATGATACGCCATATATAAGACTTTGGTCAACGAAGAAGAATCAACTAGTTTTACCTCAATACGCTGTATCCATCAAGAAGATACGGCGTATCTGTGCCTACACTTCACAAATAACCACGAAGGATTGGAGACCCAATATGCCGTATCCAAGAGACATCATAACGCCTTATTCACAATATAGTAATAAAATATTTTAGAAGATATCAAACGTGGTCCTTACTCCAAGAAATCCCCAATACGCTGTATCGTACATTGCTTGATACGACATATCGATGAGTTTCCAGACTCTATAAATAGACGATCCTAAACTCAGTTTTAGGTATGCAAGTGAAACCCTAAACCACCAAGTCGACCAAGAGACTAATAAAGGAGCATAGAAGGTCAGAAAAGAGCTTCAAGACCATAGGAAAACTTTTGTAATCTTTGCGCAACCAAATATGCGATCGGTTAATGTTTCTTTTCTTTAATCGTTCATATATGAAACCGTGTGTATTTTTACAATGACTATCGGCTGATACCTTTAGGTATCAGCCATGTTAGAGACTAAAGTTTGTTTGTTTATCTAATTGCTTAATTTATCGTTGAATGTTTTTATTGTTTAATCAATTTATATTCGTTTACGTGCTTAAGTATGCGACCTATCATTCAACTGGGTCTAGTCCTGCATATTTAATGCGCTGCAACTTTGGTGTTGTTTGGGCGTAGGCTAAGAGTCCGGGATAGCTCCCCATATTGCAATTTATATATCTAGAATCATGGGATAATGAATATTGACCTATCTTTGCCTTTAGAATAGTGACCTTAGTTGAGTCATAAGGTGACCTTTGGAATCACGATACTTCTTTATTCCATTGGAAAGGGACTCAAACAGTGGACCTACTATATATAAATCGCCGTTAAACAGTAAGTGGTAAAGTCTCAATGACTAGGGTTTAGTAAAGCATCATTAACATAATCCAAAGCTTAACTTATAATCAACAAATGCTTACTTTATGCGGATGCGTTTATTTGTGACAGAATTAGCGTGTCTATGTCTTAGGAAGAAGTACCGCCTAAGTCTAGGAATAATATGCCCTTCAAGATAAGACAATCATTGCACTAATAAACAAACCTGCATTTTATCAGATTATTCATGGTTGATACGTTTCCTTATCATTAGTTTCTCGATCTACTTCTCTATCGTTTTCTTGTCTTCTTGTGTGTATTTATTGCTTTACTTGTCATCAAAACCTTAGGTTAGATACACAAAATCGTGTCAGTCTCTCAGGCTGAAAACCCTCCTTTTTTGCATTAGTTTTAGGTTTAACTTAGATAACTAAAATAATGATAGAATTAGGAATTAACGCTCTCGCTCTTAGTGATCGACACCCTACTTACCACGAAAACTTCATCTTACCGGGTATACTGCCCTTTAAAGTTTTATTGTTTTAGGTAAAATTTACAATAAAATAAATATAAAACTTGATACAAAAATAACAACCTACCACAACGACACATCCCAATCCATGATATTGGTTCATCACATAGTAATATACGTTAATTATGACATGATACTGACAATTCAATGACAAATTAGACAATTCAATCACTTAGTATTTTACGCGATTTATGACAACCTCATTGTCATTAATGAAAAACAAAAAATATGGTTGTGGGTCACACTATATAGTTGTGGTTCAAATTCAACAACAACATTACACTGTTTCATTAACTAATTTTAAATTTTAAACAATGACATTGAAGGTCCTACTACACCATTATGGAAGGTTTACTAGTTCGACTGGAAGAGAATTTGTTGGTGAGATGGTTGTTACTGTAGATCCTGTAGAGTTGGACACCTTATCAACTAACAAACTGCTTAGGTTACGATGAAAACTCCCTAACATTTCTTTATATAAAGAAACCTAATTGTAGTGTTAGATTTCAAGGTCCTTGGTACATTGCTGATGGCATACAAGAGCGCGACATGATACTCACGTATACTCAAACTCATCAAAACCGACTACATGTGTACATTTCTCTTGTGGAGCTATCCCCACTTGTCGTGGCCGAGCAGCGCAAAGATGAGACAAACAAAACAGAAAATCAAGGAAAACATTCCTCTGCAAAAAACGTTATTTGACTAGTTACTAAGAAACAATCTTTTATAATTGTTTGTATCACCTACTTTCCTTGTTTTAGTGTGTAACAATAAAAAATGATATACTTAGACAACGAAATGACTTATCGTTTCTGACATGAAGTTGACTTATCAACTTTACGCTTCGCAATTAATATATATACACATGTATACAACTACATATTTTCAATAAATATATTTTAGTTAACACTACTTACTTTCAAAAAATGTTGACGTCTTCTAATACTAATTTCGAGTTCGATGTAAACCACAACGGAGAATTAAAACTTAACCCGCTAACCTACCAAGATGGTTCAGTACTAAATATTCATGTTCTTCCAATGGATTTTGAAGATATGGTTAGCTATCTAAAATGGAAATTATCAAGACGATTCACTACTCTTTATTACACGTTGCCACCAAACAACACGTTATCAGGTATGAAAGCAATTAAAAATGATTATGATACTAATTTTTATGTACCCATTGCAAAAGATTGCTAGGTAAGAATCCAATTTTCGTTTCTCATAATCCCATAGATTTAAGCACGGTGTTGATTCTAAACGATGGCTCTTTGGAAGACTCATTTGCAGGTATCATTTCGAAGAAACTAAAATAAAACAACAAGAATCACTTAGGTATCTAGATCAAATGCAAAAACAAAAAAATATAAAAAGTTCAATTACTATGAATTTCTTGGCAAACTAGGATTTATTAATAAAACAAAACCTAATACACCCTACACGCAAACCATTTTCAATTTTCCTGTTCACAATAATGGCCAATTGGTAATCGATCACATAATAAATCCGATGTACGTAAACGGTGGAACAATGAACATCATCATTCCAAGAATAAAACTAGAAGAGATGAACCAATATTTGTTTCATATTTCAGGTACAAAGATTTATGCTTTTTATTATAAATTGCCACACAATGGCTTTTCAATAACCGCCAAACTAAGAAACAACTATGATATGCATGTCATGTTTGATATATCTTCAACAAATTACAAATTGGAAATTTACATTGACCACCTCGGTGTCAGTTTTGTTATAGCAAAATATATTTTCCCAAATGCTAGCTTGGCAGAAATGATGAGCCATGTCATAACTGACTTCACAAGTGAAAGTGAAGACCATAAAAAAGAGCAAACTTAAAATGATTACACTTTCGATCAAATGGTTGAATGGGCGGAACAAGAACACTTTGAAGACGAGGAAACTAAAGAAGTTCAACGTCGAATGGGAAATCATAGGAATCGTATGTACTAATATTCATGTAACTCAATATGAATCAAATATGTATTAAGAATGACTTTTCAATGTACACACTTTATTCCTCTTTTTCAATCAAAACAACTCATGAAAATTAAATAATTAAGTACGAAGCTTCATAAAACAACTCAATGACAATTGATAAAGACTACTCGAAAACAGTGTCGATTATCTCTTATAAATGTACGAGATATATGACATGATTTGACAGTGCATTTGACTGTTTCAGGCTTTTGATAAAGACTGCCCATACTATTTCCCCTATATCAACTAGGTTATCATCTATAATAGAATCTTGTCTCACACAAACACACTGCTTCTTTCCACTAACAAAGTCTATGGCTTATTCTGCAAATGAAGCACGTAGAACAATTGTTTCAAAACTACAAAAGGGAGCTTGAAGCCGATGCCACACTTGAAAATCTGTTGTTGTGCAACTTAACTCGTTATTTTGAGCAAATGCGTAGTCGTGAGATACAAATGACGATGTTGCAAAATATGCCTACAATGAGCCTTAATAGCTACGGATTACATGCTCTACTCATGACCCATGAAGCGGATATGCGTACCACAAACAACTTAATCACAACAATACAAGAATTGTTGAGAAGCATTGCTGCAAAGCAAAACTTCATTAACAGGTGCATGGCAATATAGATTCTAGCATGATGTTGCTTAAGACCACCTGACCAACCATATGTGTTGTTGTTTTTTTAAATTGTGATAAATAAGGTTGCCAATCTACTAGATTATATGTGGTTTTTTTACTATGTATTAGTTTTTCAATGGATAATGTGAATCAATTGCTTGTTAATCGTACTATTTATTTAAAGAATTGAATTTTTTTTATCTTTTATAAAACATTCGGATTACAAAAAACATACACAACCTATAAGTGACAATCATGTACATTAACACCATGACAATGCTTACAATGCATTGAAAAATTTAAAGTTATAATATGGAATTCAAACTTATAAATAATTATTAAGACAACTCAAATACATTAACTGAAGATGGACATTACTAAAGACTACCACTGATGTATAACATTTAGAAATTACAAATATATGACATGATTTGACAATTCATTTGCTTTTTACTGCATCAGATAAAACTACTCAATAACAATGTTATTTATCACTTAACATTTTACAAGATATATGTTAGGATTAATGTTTTCTTAACTTAGTATCGACAGTACAAATAGTTAGTACTGACAGTTATACTTAGTACCGACAGTACAAAGTATTAAGTACTGTTAGTTAGTTAGTACCGTTAGTAGAAAGTTAGTTATAACCAGTTTGAGAAGATTATTTTAAAAGATATTTATGAGATATTTTAGAAAAAGATATGTAAGCCTTTTAGGGTTATCCTTGATATATAAAAGGATTACTTTTGGCATAGTTAAAAATAGAGACGATAAGAGAGGAACACAGACGAATACACAAGCTTAGCAAATCATATACAATATCATAGTTAGCAATCTGTAATCCTCAAGAACACATTAATAAAGTTGTTATTCAGTTGTTCATTGTTCTTCTTAGTACCTGTGTTAAGATTCCGCATTAACACATAGTATTCATAGTCATTGTTTCTACATAGTCATTTTATATTTATACATCCTGCTATCAATCCTTTTATAGCTGCAAAGATCCATTCAGTTTAAAGGACACTCAAGTGGTATCAGAGCTTTGAGAAACTCTGAATAAGAAGAACAGATAAAACTAGTTATTCATCTCCAACCAACAAAACTAAACATGTCTGATAACCACAAGAAGAAATCCACCACCACCACCTCCACCATCAACACAACAAACTCCTCATACAGTCTCAACCATCAAGCTGCCTATTCTCCAAAACAGGAGAAAAGATATTGGCTATGAATATGAAACACTAATTGGCTCATACAGACTATCCAAATGGGAGGTTATCCAAAATGGGAATGGTCCTGTGTCAGTCACCACTAAACATCATGACAAATTAAAATTTTTGCCTCCTATAATAGCAGAAGAAATAGTGGCCAGAAAAAAAGAAAAAAAAAAAAAAAAAAATAAAAAAAAAAAAAAAAAAAAAAAAAAAAAAAAAAAAATAAAAAAAAAAAAACAAAAAAGGAAAAAAAAAAAAAAAAAAAAAAAAAAAAGAGAAAGAAAAGCTAGGACAACCTTGCTAATGGCCATACCAGAAGATCATCTAGCTAAATTCCATAAGATGACTGATGCAAAAGAAATGTGGAATGCCATAAAATCTAGATTTGGTGGAAATGATGAATCCAAAAAGATGCAGAAGTACATCTTGAAGCAACAGTTTGAAGGATTCACAGATAGTCCAACACAGATGGGAATTCACAAAGGCAAGAGAGATTCCAAAGTCTACTCATCAGTTAGAGGATCATGAGCAGTGTATCTACTGAAGAGCAAATCAGAAATTCTAAGACTCTACTTCTGCTGGTTACAAGTTTCCTTAATTATGAGGAACATAACCATGGGGGGGGGGGGTATGGACATCTCATTTTGATGCTTGTACAACAATCAAAGAGTCTTTGAAAATGAAGAAAGCTCTACTACATCATCTTTCCAACTTGCAAAATGTAGAAATTTGTATTCTGAAAACACCAATAGTACTAATTTATGTTAGGACCAGCTTATGGGAGTTTCTAATACTTCTGGTCATGAATTCTAAGCATGAACAAACCTCATCAATTCCTAGCTTGGCAAGACAATCACGTTTGTCCACAACTGGAACATGAGGACTTGGACGCAGGTGAATGATATACTTTTAGAAGAAATGACTTAAACAGCAAGTTGGCACTGAATCCTTCCATGGAGAATAAAAGAGAGCTCTAGCAAGAAGACTGGTAGAAAGCTACAGTTTGATGCAAAAGAACCTGTTGGTTTTGATAAAACCAAAGTAGAATGCTACAACTGCCACAAAACAGGGCATTTTGCAAGAGAGTGTAGAACAAAGGAAGATAACAGGAGGAGGGATGGATGGAATCCTGGAAATAAAGATGGGAGCAGAACTGGAAAGAAAGAAGAGTCTAAAGCATTGGTGACAGTTGATGGAGAAAGTGTTGACTGGACAACTCATTCAGAAGATGATGAAAATTATGCTTTCATGGCTAGCAACAGCTCAGGATCAAACACACAGGTAACTTCCTGTTCAAATGAGTGTAAAGAGTCTTATGCTAATCTTAAAAAAACTATGATAGATGCTCAGAAGAGAGGCAACATAGTGATGCCTAGCGTATAATAAAGGCTTATACAAGGTCTTAAGAAAGTTGAAGCACAGTTAGTTGCCCATCAACAAGGTCAACTTTGGTATGAACAAAAAATCAAATTTATAAAAATAGATTTAGATGATAAAACAGATGTTCTAACATACCATAAGAAATTGTTGGCTAAAGCTCAAAAAGAAAAAGATGATTTAGAAGTAATAGTAGACAAATGGAATCATTCTTCAAAAAATCTTGGTAAAATTGTAAATTATCATATGAGTGCCAGTGATAAATTTGGGCTCGGGTATGGTGATTACAGATATAGTGGGATTTTGAGTTATGAAAATGAAGTTTCGGCAAGTGTCACTTTTAAGAACAAAAAAGTGATTTTGAAAATCCACCTTTGCATAAAAGGCTTGTTAAAACATGTGAAATGCAAGCAGTACCCCCACCCATGACAGGGAATTATATGCCCTCTGGACCTGATATTGAAATAGATGACTCACAATATACATATGGTCCAGAAAAGACTCAACCAAGTGAATCTGAATCCCAAACCAACTAAACTTGATACTGTAACTCTCACATAAGAACAGAACCTTCTAAATAAAGTCTGTAACCAGTTGATCAATGAATCAAATATAAAGTCAACCTAAGGTCCTAGATCTGATGCTACCTTATCAAGTGAGGAGTATGAATCAGATAGTGATGATGAGTATGTGTCTGTACAAACTAAAGGACTTGATACACCTAGTTTTGCTAACAAGCAAGTAAAAACACCTAGGGAAAATGTTAAGAATCAGTCTACACATAGTCAAAAACCTAAGGTTAACAACAAAGAGTTGGGGCATGGGTTTTACGAAAGACATGTTTTGTCTGTGTAGTTTTATTCATTTAATAAGAATTGATTATCATGGTAAAAATTGGCTAAACAAGTTGAACTAAACAAACAAAATATGTCTAAGGGTAATGGTACAGGGGAGAGGAAACCAACATGGAACAATGTTCAAAGGGTAAATAAACAAAATCAATTTGTACCTTTAGCAGTACAAACAAGAACTGGAAATAATCCAGTTAATACTGCTAAAGCTAGCAGTACTAACAATTTTAGTACTGCTAGACAAAATGTTAACAGACAGACAGTACTAACTAGCACTGCTCTTAAAGTTAAATACTGTTAAGCCCATTGTGAATGGTGTTAGACCAGCAAATGTTTTTCACAAAACTCATTCACCATCATCAAGGCCTTTCAAAAGAACAACAGTACTAAGAACAAATTTTTCAAACCAAAAAGTTTATACTGCTAAGGTAAAAGGAAGTTAGTACTTTAGGGTGAAAAATGGGACACGAGGCTGTTAAGTCCACAGCAGGTAGTAAATGGAGAACACCAAGATATAAACAACAATAAAATTCCTCCAAATACAATGTGGCTCAAGTCCTTTAGAAATATTCAACTTTTCAAAGATCCACTAGGGCAGACTCAACCCCAAACCGGCTTGGTCCCTTAAGAGAGTCTAATCTCTATTCTTTTAAATGTGCCAGGATCATCCCATAGACTCTAAAGAATAACAGATATAATTGATAGTGGATGTTCCAGCACATGACAGGGAACAAGGCTTACCTTGCTACTTTCAGACTTTAAATGGTAGCCCTGTTCATTGGAGTTAGTAAAGGCTATATTACAGGTAAGGGGAAATAAAAACTGGTAAGTTAGATTTTGAGGAGGAAGCTTTGGTGAAAGAACTTCAGCTTTCAATCTCTTATCTGTGTCACAAATGTGAGACAAAAGAACAAGGTCTTTTACTGACTCTGAATGTCTTCTTCTGTCTCCAGATTTTAAGTACCTGATGAAAAACAAATATTACTTAAAGGTCCCCATACCAAAACAAATGTACAGTTTCAATTTAGAGAACATTTTCCTTTTATAGGTTTGGCTTGTTTAATAGCAAAGGCTACAACTGATGAATCTAACAAATGGCATAGGAAGGTTGGTCATGTTAATTTCAAAAACCTAAACAGACTTGTGAAGGAAAACCTTGTCAGAGGTTTACCTACAAAGCTTTTTCTAAATGACCACACTTGTGTTGCTTGTCAGAAAGAAAGCCCATCAAAGCAACTTGTAAGGCCAGTTAGTTAGCTCTATTAGTCACACCTACAACTCTTCATATGGACTGGTGGACCTACATCTGTCAGAAGTATAAACCATAAGACCTATTGTTTGGTTATCACTGATGATTTTAGCAGATTTAGTTGGACATTTTTCTTAAGAACTAAGGATGAAACTAGTGCAATCCTTAAGGACTTTATAAGACAAATAGAGAACCAATTGAATCAAAAGGTTAAAACTATTAGATGTGATAATGGAACAGAATTTAAAAACAGGGATGTTATTGAATTCTGTGGGTTAAAAGGGATCAAGAGGGAATACAGCAATGCCAGAACTCCACAACAAAATGGAGTTGCTGAGAGAAAGAACAGGACCCTTATTGAGGCAGCAAGGACCATGCTTGCAGATTCATTTTTACCTAACACTTTTTGGGCTGAAGCAGTTAGTACTGCTTGTTATGTTCTAAACAGGGTATTAGTGACCAAGCCTCATAATAAGACACCTTATGAACTTTTAACTGGTAAGACACCAATTATAAGTTATATAAGACCTTTTGGGTGCCATGTGACCATCTTGAACACCATAGACCACTTGGGCAAGTTTGCTGGAAAATCTGATGAGGGATTTTTGGTTGGGTATTCTCTACAAAGCAAGGCTTTTAGAGTATACAATTTAGAAACCAAAAGAGTTGAAGAAAACCTGCACATAAACTTCTTAGAGAACAAACCCAATGTTGCAGGGAAAGGACCAACTTGGCTTTTTGACCTTGATTATTTGACTGATTCTATGAACTATCATTCTGTTAGATCAGAGAATCAAGCTAACCTTCATGCAGGTCAACAAGAATCTAACCAAAATACAGGCACAAAAGACAAAATTGATGCAGGGGATTCTGAAAAAGAAGATGAATCTGCTCAAGACTGCTTTGAACTGCCAATATGGCATTCCTATTCTTCCACAAACACATCTGCTTCAAAATCAGATAATAAGAGAGGAGGTCCAAGAGAGGAAGAACAAGTCTTTCTGGATGATCTTGCAAGACTTCAAAGGCAAGAAAAGGAAGCTAATGAGGAAGCTGAAGCTCTCAGGAAGAATCTTGAACAAGAAACTGAGAACTTGGTTACTCAGGCAGGAGCTGCTAAGTCTAGCAGTACTAACATTTTTAGTACTGTTAGCACAACAGCTAAAGCTAGCGGTACTAACCTTGTTAATACTGTTAGCATACCAGTTAGTACTGCCAGTCCTAATGAGGGACTATCTCTTTCTGACACATCCAATTCCCAAGAAGATGACTCTGAAATACCTCCACTGGAGGATATTCATCAAGATACTACTGATGGTATCTTTACACATTCATCTTATGATGATGAGGGTGCAGAGGCTGACTTCACAAATTTGGAAACTGTTGTGAATGTTAGTCCTATTCTGTTAGCCTTAAAATATGGTGACATATCGGAATTACATTAGTTTTCATTAGGCAAGAACTACAGGGACTATAACTGAGCATGGCAAAGTAATAAAAGTTCTGAAGCTTATGCTTTTGTTAGTTATGTTCAAAAGCAAAGGAGAAACAATCATACAGGACTTTCATCATTGTTTATTTGATTGTTTCTATCTCAACATGAACCTAGAAAATTTAGACGCTACTTGAAGATGAAAAGCTTGGTTGATGCTAGGCAAGAAAGAATTGTTTGCAGTTTGAGATACAAAAGTTTGGATTATAGTAGATTTGCATTATGGGAAAAAGGCTCTATCGATACAAAAGTGGGTGTTAGCGGAAATAAGAAAGGATGAAAGAGGAGGGTTGTCAGGAACAAAGCGAGATTAGTGCTCAAGACACAGAGCAAGCGGAAAGGAATAGACTATGATGAGATTTTTGTGCTCCTGTGGATAGGCTTGAAGCCATAAGGGATCTTTTTTAGCATTTTGCCTCGTATATGGGCTTTCTAGTTATCAGAGTGGATGTGAAAAATGCCTTTCTCTAATGGCAAGATTGATGAATAGGTTGTGTGTCTCAACCACCGGTTTCCTAGATCCTAAGTATCCTGAGAAAGTCTACAAAGTGGTTAAAGCTCTGTATGGGTTACATCAAGCTCCCAGAGCATGGTATGCTACTTTATCCACTTTCTTGTTGAAGAATGGATACAGAAGAGGGACAATTGACAAAACTCTTTTCCTAAAGAAGGACAGACATGATATCATTTTAGTTCAAGTCTATGTAGATGATATTTCATCTTTGGGTCTACCAAAGAGGTCTGGTGTGATGAGTTTGAGGCATTGATGATGAGTAGATTATAGATGAGTTCAATGGAGAGCTCACTTTCTTTCTTGGTGACTACAAGTCAACATAAACAAATGGGTATATTTATTAGCCACAGGATAAGTATGTTGTGAAAAATCCTAAAGAAGTTTGACTTTGCAAGTGTTAGACTGCCAGTACACCAATGAGATCAAAAGCCTTTAGTCAAGATGAGGAAGCCAGTGATGTTGATGTCATCTCTATAGTTCAATGATTGGCCTCTTTAATGGATGTGAACTGCTTCCTGGGCCTGACATTCAGGTTTTGCCGTCTGTGTTTGTTCTAGAGTTTTAAGTCACTCCAAAGACCTCTCATTTTTTAAGTGCCGTTAAAGATTTTTAGGTGCTAAAGGGCAAACCCAAACTGGGCCTTTGGTTCCCCTAGAGTGTCTTCATTTGACTTGGAATCCTCTCATGATAGTGATTATTGCTGGAGCAAATCTTGACAGGAAAATCCACAACAGGAGGTTGGTTGTCAATTTGCTGGCAGGAGGACTATACTTGGGCAATGCCAAAAAGCAAACCACTTGTGGCGCCAACTTCTACTAAGAAGCTCAGGAATATGTTGCTGCTGGCAAGCTGCTGTGGGCAGTGTTTATTGGGGGTTCAAAATCAAATTGATTAGGACTATGCGGTTCAACTTCATGAACACAAAGATCTACATTGATATTGAAAGCACCATTTTGCATTGTAAAGAATCAGTTATCATTCGAAGACAAGACATATTGCAATTAGGCCCCATTCTACGAGATGCTTATGAGAAGAAACTATAAGGTGCTTAAAGATCCACACTAATGACCCTGTAGTCTGATCTACTAACAAGGCATTTGATGTTAGGCCGATTTCAGTTCCTTGGTTGTTTCAATTGGGATGATAAATCCATTATGCTACATTGCGTTAAAGGGAGGGCCACTATGAAGTATTTGTCCTATAAACCTCTCATCTCCTGAACATATCATCTCTCTCACACGCAAAGTTTCACCCCAAAACCACACACACACATCTAATTATGAACACTACTCAACGTGAACTAAACCCTTATGCTCCACCTTTCTACCAACTGATGTTAAGCATTGTCTGAATGTTAGGGTTTATTTGTGAACTTTTACGACTTCTGAAGCAGTTTGAAGTCCTTCATGTTTGCTATTACAGAATGGTTGGTTGTTGTTCAAGAGTAAGAAGATTGGCTCATGTTGTTCGTGCTTGGATTCCAGAGTAAGAATTTCTTGTGAAGCTTTTGAAGAATGAGATTAGGTGTAGACCATCCAAAGAGTATTTACCGGTGTGGTTCGACCCACCAAGAGACGAGTCTATGTCATGTTTGACAACAAAGGGGATGCGTAACAATGGGCGATGTGTGTCAGAGTAAATGGTGAGTTGGTTATTGAGATGGGAATGTTGGCCATTCTCATATGCAAACAATTTCAGATTAGAGGAGTAGTATGCTTTTAAAAAAAAAAAACACTCTAATCCCTAGAAGTAAGTACTGTACTAATTAGTAGAATTATTAGCAATTAGTTAGTGTTGTATGGTTGAATTAGTTTGTATGGAAATTTTTGGTGTATGGATACATATTAACTGTAGTGATGCTTGTCAACGCCTTAAGAGATTTAGTGGAGTCATGAGAAGGATTATGAATGTACTAAAGCATTCCTTGTTACTTACATTGTTCATTCTTTGTTTGGACAAAGGTAGTATCGACACTGCAAAAGTTTTGTACGCTGGGCAAAGTTTTGTACGGCTAAAGGACATTGGAGAAAAATACCACCAAGGGTCCAAAAGTGTAAATTGAAGTTTCTTTAAAATTAGTACTTCTAAACTATAGAATCCATTCAAATCGCACACTTACTCAAGGCAATCTCTTCTAACTGACATTCTTCTTTACTAAGCCCTAATTCTCTTTTACGACGATCTCTCTCTTCTAATGCAACATGGGCGGCTCTTGAGTCCATGTCCTAAGCACACATGATCGCATACTGGAAAAGATGAAGGGATGTCGAGGTTTCATGAAGTCATGATTTTCTTCGGAGAAGTTATATTTATCATGCGTCACTGTATGTCCCTGTTGTTTCGACCACATTCGTTTGAACAGTTTTGGACGTCTTATAAGTCCAAACATTCAACAATGTTAGGCACATAACTGCCAAAGTAGCTGGCAAAGTTTGTGTTCTATCTCTGGGGCATCAATCGGAATGATCTATTTTGATGATGTGTGATGGAATAGACTCATTACCCAAATTCAAGATATCTTTGATGCTATTCAGCTTAGGGGATATTGAAGGGCCATTAACTGTGTTAACATTTAATAAAGCTTTGTTTTCACCCCAATGGAGGTTTCTATTTCACACAATTAATCATTGTTTAAGTTCCAAAAGTACCTCTTGGGATCAAATTCCTACAAATATTGCCACTGCTGTAATTTGTTTAACAACTAATCAAAACGTATTTTATTTTTCCAAATTTAATTTTGATGTATGCTTAGACATCTAGAGGCTTAATAGAAGTTTGTATGTATCCTCGTTTTATTTCTATATTTTTAGGTAGAAAATTAGCTAATATATCTGTACCTTTAGATCACTTTCCTGTAAATAGTTTAACTAGTAAAGTTTTTTCTTTTATGATAAAGAAGGGCAAACATTTCTCAGGCAAAGTTACACCTTTGTTTGATACTATGTTGGTCCAACCAACTCAGGATGAGGGTGCTTCCTCAGAAAGACTATCTGATGAACAACCATCACCCTCCCCTGCTCCCACTAGTGAAGTCCCAAATGAGTCACTGCCTGACTCATCTTCTGCTCAACCTAGTGAGGTACCTTTTGAGCAACAACCTGACCCTTCCCCAAGTCCTTCACCCAGACCTTCACCACAACCTTCACCCACTCCTATTGTTCCTGATTCAATCCCAGAACCTACTGGTGAGAATCTTGGAGATCATTCATCCAATGATACATCCCTTTTAGGGAATGAGGATGACATGACTCTCCCAAATGTCTATGATCTTTGTATATCTTTATGTAAACAGGTTTCAGATCAAGCCAAAGAAATTAAACTCTTGAAGGCTCAGATCACCAAGCTCAAGAAGCAAGCTAAACCTGTCATCAAACATTTCAAAGCATATCTGAAGACTGTGTCATTGCAGCAAAGACTCCCAAAGAAAAGCTCCTCAAAGAAACATAGGAAGCACAAAGAGTCTGTATCCAAACAAGGGAGGAAGATTGCAAAAGGAGAATCATCAGTTCAAAGAGATCCTCTGTTTGATGTAATGCCTGAAGATAACATTGATCACATGGAAACAGACAATGCTCAAAGTGAAGGGAGGACAAGAGAAATGGTGGATGAAGACAAGGAGATTGATGAAGTTAGACTTAGTACTGAAGATGCAGTTAGTACTGACAAAGAAGGAGTTAGTACCGACTTTGAAAAAGTTAGTACCGACTTTGAAAAAGTTAGTACTGACAAGCCAAAAGTTAGTACTGACAAGCCAAAAGTTAGTACTGACGGATCTAAAGTTAGTACTGATGAACAAGTTGAAGGTACTGAAGAACACTGTTGTAACCCAAAATCACTTTCACTTCATTATTATGAACAAGAAAATAAGATGAGATAAAATAGAAGAAATTTAGAGAGAAGTTAGAGAGAAAATAAGAGTTGGATGATTACTTGCAAAATTACAAAATGAGAATTAAGAAGAATCAACAAGACAAAGAGAAGGTACTTGAAGGATCAAAATATACTAAGGAAAAATTGCTTCTCAAACACATTACTTTTATGAACCTTGGTGATGATGAAACTATTGCTACACTTCTCATCAACTTGAGTAAAGCCAAAGCTGCTTTCTAAGAAAAAAGAGATAAGGTGTTAGGTAGAGTTGAAGGCTATGTTGAAGATATTGATAGACCATAGGCCCTACTTCCACAAGATCACTTCTCACATCTAAAAACCTCTTCAAGTTGATTCCTAAAGACATAGGGAAAAAGAGATTGAACGAGGAGGAAGAATCTGAAAGTGAAGATGATGATATTCCTCAAGCTGTAAAGAAAATTCAAACAGCTTTTGTGAGGTGATGAAGAATTGGCTAGGAAAATTCAAGAAGATTGGGAAGCAGAAGAAGAAAGAAACAAGATTACTGAAGAAAAAGCAACAAATGAAGCTCTCATCAAAAACTTTGATGATATAAAGGCCAGAATTAAGGCAGACAGAATTCTTGCTGAGAAGCTTCAAGAGCAAGAAAGAGAGCAGTTTACAATAGAAGAAAGAGCAAAGTTCCTTCTGATACAAGTGTTGCCTCAGTGAAATTCGTTGATTAGACAGCGATCAGGGCAAATTAAGAATAGACCTCCAACCAAGAATCAATTAAGAAATCAGATGATGACCTTCTTAAAGCATGTGGGGAACTTCAAACATTCTGAGTTGAAGAGTAAGAAGCTTGAAGACATACAAGCAATGTATGAGAAGATAAAAAGGTCAGATGAAGATTTCATTGCTATTGGATCTATTGAGGATGATAGACTGATCAAAAGAATGAATAAGAAAGATTCCTACAAAGAAGAAGAGATCAAGCAGGAATCTAATGTTGAAGTCAAGGAAGAGGATAAAGGAGAAGAGAACACAAGAAAGAGAAAGCACAGTACAAGGAAAAAGATAAAGTCAAGAAAAAGAAAATTCAAACAAGATACTTCTCAAGATGACCCATCTGACACTGAGAAAGAGAATGAAGAGCTGAGATTGTGCTTTCCTATAGCTCCAGATGAGGACAAGGAAGTAGATTATGAAATTCTTGACAAGAAGTATCCAATCATTGATTGGAAGACTGAGAATCTTGGAACCAAACCACAGTTTGATGAATCTAAAAGTTCAGAAGAGATTAATATGAATGTGGTAACAAGAAGTAATGGTCAAAAGAGATCCTTCAGCACATTGATAGGAGTGCTTTCAGTGTTTGACAGAGAAGACTTAAATGCCATATATAAACTTGTGATGGACATATATCAAGATAGGATTCTTAAAGGTTTTGATAAAGTTCTTTGGGGAGATTTGATAGTGATGTTCAATCCAGATGAACAAGATGAGTTTTGGAACTCACAACATGAATGGAAAGTAATCGGTTGGGAAGAGCATAGTTCCTCAGACGGGTTATCTCACTTTGATGACTGATGAAGATTAGTAATTCACATGTTAATAGAGAAGAAGTTATCCTTGAAAAAAAGAAAAATAGTGGTCAAATGCTAAAGCTAAAAATGGGTTTCTTAGTTCTGATGAAGAACAGTACTTATGGCATTGGACATTGATACGATTTATCAAGAATGGTACTTGCTGATTTATGAATCTAAAGAATAAGATAGATGGAAGTAAAAAGGGATGAGTGTTGGGCTAACAACACACACACTTGGTTATCAATTCACCATGCTTAACAGATAAGAATTGGCTAGTCCACAGGAAAACGGCTTAAGGTAAAAGACTTCTCAAATCCATTTATGGTTTACAATTTACCAAAATTGTGGGTTCTCTACTCACCTTTGCTTCTGTGGTGAAGAGTTGGGACTAGTCCAAGATCAAACAGTCTTGGTAAGACTACTCAATTGTTGATAGCTGATAGTTTGCTTAAAAAACTATATGGTTTTATCAATGCCACCATGTTATGGACAATGAAGCATTGGCTAGTCCAAAAACAACGTATTTGGGTAAAGACAAATCAAATCACGTTGATGGTGCAAGTTTACCAAAAACTGTATTGTCGTTGTAGTAATTAACTGCACCAATAATTTCTTAGATGACGAGTTATTATCCCAGAGCAAGTGTACTGGTAAAGGAACATCAAATTCCTGTTAATGGTGGTAGTTTTGCCAAAAAACCTACAAAGCCAACTTAGTTGGATTGTAGGTGAAAAGATGTTGCTGTGTAGCTGAAAAGATGTTGCTGAATTGTTGACAAGACAAGGATGCTGCTAAAGAAGGATAGAGAGTACAAGATTAAGAAATGATAAAGAATGTTTGGATACATCTACTGTGCATTTAAATGAAGCTTAAAGGATTTGAAGAAACATGAAGTTTAAATAGTTTAAACATTCAGTTTAAGGGGAGGATTTGTTAGGATCAATGTTTTCTTAACTTGAGTACCTGGCGTACAAATAGTTAGTACTGTTAGTTATACTTAGTACCGACAGTACAAAGTAGTTTAGTTAGTTTTGCAGTTAGTTAGTACCGTTAGTAGAAACTTAGTTAGTACCGTTGAGAAGATATTTAAAAGATATTTCTTGAGATTATTTTAGAAAATGATTTGTAGCCTTTTAGGGTTATCCTTAATTATAAAAGGAACCTGGCCATAGTTAGTATAGTTTTGACAAAAGCTTAGCGTCATATACACTATATCATAGTTAGCAATTCTTGTAATCCTCAAGAACACTTTAACAAAGTTATTATTCAGTTGTTCATTGTTCTTCTTAGTACCTGTGTTAAGATTCCGCATTAACATATTGTATTCATAGTCATTTTTTCTACATAGTTATTTGTATTTATACATCTTGGCTATCATCCTTTATAGGCTGCAAAGATCCATTCAGTTTAGTAAGGACCTTCAAGGAGAGCTCTTACACTTGTCCTTAAACCACTTCCAAGCTCATGGTTTGGATTTAAGGTTGTTTAATGGTTTCCAAGATGCTATAAAAGGTAAGCCTTATGTCAACAAGTTCATACTCTTCCCATTACAAAAAAAACATATTATCCTCTCCCAAAAATGAGCAAAACCCACGGCACACATTTTGGCATTTAGGGTTTCATTTAATTTTTCATCCAAGGCCTTTGTCTTTCAAGCATTCAAGTGTGTATTCCAAGTGTTACTAAGGTTATCAAGGTGTTAACAAGCTTGGATTGGGTTTAACAAGGAATTATCAGAAAACATATTTAGGTTTTCTGGATTAGGTTTTGATTTTGAAGGCTTGGTTTAGGGTGTACTTCTTGTGTTATCATGTCCTACTGGTCTTCTTAAAAGGTCCATTGAATGTATTCCATGTTCAGTCTTCATTTCTATTGTGTAATATTGTTGTGTATAAGTTAATCACCACTAGATTCATTTTTAATTTATAGAAAGTGTTTGAAGATTTCATATGAACAAGTGACATGAACATTTAGAGGACTTAATACTTGTAAGATATACGGTACAACACTTGGTGAAATTATGGTGCAAGGTCTTTAAGCAAAAATGAATACAAACTAACTTTATTAATTGAAAACCCTAATTTTATTTTAATGCCTACTGTTGGATTCGAACCATAAACCATATAATTTATATTTTGTAAAAATAGTACTAGCTAACCTTAAATTCGTTAATCGCCTTTCCGATATCTTAAATCAAAATGACATGTATATACCTTCTTTGGCATCCGGGCATATGCTAAAAATCAAAAAAGCGGATACACCCGTCATGGCTGCAAGCCCAATGGTTTGCCCTGCTAAGATGCGGTTGATCACAACTTTAATGACAGCAATTCAAATTCATCATAGCCTCGTATAATAAATTTTACTATCATGCGAGACACCCATGGCTTCGTGCGACTACCAAACCAAGATACAGGCTTAAAGAGAGTGTCCGTGTCTTTCGCACAAAACTTTCCATGGCCACACTCATAGAGGTTGCTGAGGCGAGCGACTCTCGCACTCTATCATCCTTCCACTTTCCGCAGCATTGGTAGCAAAAAAATCAACTTTGATGCATTCTTTAGATTGTCAGGTATTTTTTTAGTATTTTCTATGCATTAAAACAATTAGAATCTAAAATAACAGTGTGCAAGGAAAGCATACCATCAAAAAAGTCATAGGCATGAACGTGAAATTGTTATTACTTATTATTCAGTAACAATGTTTACAACTGAGTATCATCATTGTCGCCTTTTGGTTATAACATAGTATCCACAGAAAAGGCAAATTGCTATACGCCTTGCATTATAAATCCTAAGCCACGAAGCCGCAGCTAAAGAGAAGGGTAAATCCGCCATGGCTGCAAATCATAGAGCTTACCCCGCCAAGATACGGATAACCGCCGACTCTTTATTTTTAACGGCAACATGTAAAACAATGTATCATTAACAATACCAGTACTAGTCTATTCACACAAAAGACATCCTCGTATGGAAATACACATCCTCCTAAGCATATAAATAGGTAAACACAGTTTCCCCAAATTTATCACACCCAATACCTATAATTAATTAGGTTGCATTCGGATTGCCGAGACGATTCACTTATTTGATTTAGATAATCAATCATTCACTTACGGTGAGTTCATAGCCCCGCTTTTATACAATTATATTGTTTTACAACTTTGGGGTGAGAAACATGCATTGTTTTACGTTTGGACGCAAGTACTCTTTTAAACAAATTACGAGTTGGCCTAAGTAGCTAAACCCACTATTGCCCACTATCATGAACTGTCAATTGCTAGTTAGCGAGCGCGAATGTTATGAATAGATCTATTTGGGATTGACATCCCCGTTCGGGTGAGTAGCTCTCACTAGTTTTGGAGGTCCGAAACACGAATGTATACATGTCGGAACAATTTGGATGTTGCGGGTTTAAACATCTACACGGGCCCATTATTTGCATTAAATTGCATACATAGATGTCGAGCTTCGGTGTCATGAGCTTAGCGCACTTCGTAATTACTTTTATGATATTGTATTCGTTACTTATCACAATTTTAGAAATCTTGCGGTCCTACTTTATACATTTATTAAACCTGTGAATTCACCAACTTTATGTTGACGTTTTAAAGCATGTTTTTCTCAGGTCAATAAGGTACGAGAAACAAGGATACATTGGTGGTCACCATTTTGGAGTCATTACTATAAAGATTTTGGTGCATTACATTTTGGAAATAGCTGTTATGTTTTAAAATCTTTACTTTTCATGGATGAACAATTTAAGCTTCGGGCTATTGTACCAAACAAGTTTATTTAATCCAATGTATCAATTTTAAACGACTCATATAGAGGTCGTTCTCATATCTTATGCTATTGATCTATGAAGTAACACTCACTGACCCTTATTCCGTTGTGACCCATTTTGGGGGTGTTATAGGTTGGTAGAGGTGGAAAGGGTGGAAGACCTAAGAAAGGTAATGATGAGCGTGTTGAGGATTTGAATGGTCAAGGAAATGACCATGGTTTAGGAGCTAATGGGGGTGTAGAGGGAGTCAATAGGAATGTAAAGGGAGCCAATGGGGGATGCACCCGACTTCTCGACAATCATTGCCTAGTAATTGCAGAACCTCTTACCCGCCATGCTAGCTCAGGTTAGTAACCGAGGAAATGTTGGAAATCAGAATGGTAATGTGGTTAATGAGAACGTTCAGGAGAACGTGGGGAATGTGTTAGTAAATGGCAACCGGGTAGGTTGTTCATATAAGGAGTTCTTAGCTTGTAATCCTAAGAAATATGATGGTAAGGGAGGTGTTATAGTTCTTACTTGTTGGATTGAGAAACTAGAGAACGTACAATATATGAGTGGTTGTAGTAATGACCAAAAAGTAATATACACTGCTGGTTCATTTGTGGGTAAGGCTTTAACGTGGTGGAACTCTTAGATCCGTACGCTAAGCCGGGAAGTTGCTGTTAGTGTGTCATGGAACGACTTTAAGTTTATGATGATACAAGAGTTTTGTCCTAGTCATGAGATGCAAAAGTTAGAATCTGAGTTGTAGAATCACGCCATAGTTGGGGCTGGCCATGCTGTGTATACTGATAGGTTTCATGAGTTGGCGAGGTTAGTTCCTCACTTGGTAACTCCTGAGAGTAGGATGATTGAAAGGTATGTGTATGGCCTTGCTTCACAAATCTGTGGGATGGTGGCAGCAACGGAGCCAAAGACTATGCAGAAGGCAGTGCAGATTTCTGGTGCACTGACCGATGAAGCTGTGAGAAATGGATCAATTAAGAAAGTTGAGAAAAGAGGAAATGTGGGGGAAACTAGCAAGGATAAGAATGGTAGGGATGATAATAAGAGGACTAGGACTGGGAATGTTTTTGCTACTATTGTAAACCCTGTAGGAAGAGAGAATATGGGTACTTGGTCCAAGTGTACCACCGGTAACTACTACCATGCACCCGGAGGGCCTTGTCGCACATGCTTCAACTGTAACCGCCCAGGTCATTTGGCAAAGGAATGTAGAGGTGTACCGAGGAATGTAAATCCTGTCAATGCTAGAAACCCAACTGTTAGAGCATGTCATGAGTGTGGTAGTACCGACCATGTCAGGTCAGCTTGCCTTAGATTGAATAGAGCACAAGAACCGGAAGGAAATCGTCCAAATCAAGTTGCTGCTAATAACGGAGGTTAGGGTCGTAGAAACCAAGGGAACCAGGCTAAGGGTAAGGCATTCATGTTGGGAGCAGAGGAAGCTCGCCAGGATCCGAACATTGTGACGGGTACGTTTACTTTGAACGATCATTTTGCCACTACCTTATTTGACTCTAGTGCCGACTATAGTTTTGTTTTTACTACTTTTATACCTCTGTTAGGCTTAGAGCCCAACGACTTAGGTTTCAGATATGAGATTGAGATAGCTAGCGGGCAGCTAGTAGAGATTGATAAGGTTATTAAGGGTTGTAAACTAGAAATCGAGGGTCATGTCTTTGACATCGATTTGATACCTTTTGGGCATAGAAGTTTTGATATGATTATAGGTATGGACTGGTTGTCTAATTATAAGGCTAAAATAATTTGCCATGAGAAGGTAGTGAAGATACCCCTAATGGATGGCAAGGTGCTTAGAGTAGTAAGAGAGAGACCGGAAGAGAAAGCGAGATTGTTGATGAGTGCTAAGGCTAGTGATAAGAAACAAGAAGAGATTGTTGTGGTTAGAGATTTTCCTGAGGTATTCCCGGATGATCTATCTGGATTACCGCCTATTCGGGAAATTGAGTTTCGGATTGAGTTAATCCCTGGAGCAACGCCGGTAGCAAAGTCTCCTTATCGTTTGGCACCTTCTGAATTGGAGGAGTTGTCGGGACAACTCAAGGAACTCCAAGACAAAGGTTTCATTCGACCAAGTTCGTCGCCTTGGGGAGCGCCGGTATTGTTTGTTAAGAAAAAGGATGGTTCTTTTAGGATGTGCATTGATTATAGAGAATTGAACAAGTTGACTGTTAAGAATCGTTATCCACTTCCTAGAATTGATGATCTATTTGATCAACTGCAAGGGTCGCAGTTTTTCTCGAAGATAGATCTTAGGTCTGGATACCATCAGCTGAGAGTGCATGAGGATGACATTCCAAAGACTGCGTTTAGAACTCGTTATGGACATTTCGAGTTCACTGTAATGCCATTTGGTCTGACTAATGCACCAGCTGAGAGTTTGCATGAGGATGAATATTCCAAACAGACTGCGTTTACAAACTCTTTATGGACATTTTGAGTTCACAGTAATGACTTGGTCTGACTAACTCACCATCGTATTATGATTTGATGAATAGAGTTTGTAGGCCTTATCTAGAAAGTAGTGATAGTGTTTATAGAACGATATCTTAATCTATCTCTAAGACGTCGAGAGGCAGCAAGTATAACAACTAGTCTGGAACTCGCTCAAGAAAGAGAAACTATATGCTTAAGTTTTTTTAAGTGTGAATTCTGTTCTAAGAGAAGTAGCAGGTTTTCTAGGCCTGTAAAAAAATGGTAATGGGATTTCCATAAGGGTAGACCCTTGTAAAAATTAACTGCTGTTAAAATTGGGAAAAGACCCTAGAACTCTTGACTGAGGTTCGTTCTGATTTCTTAGGATGGGCTGGATAATACTAAGGTTCCATTGAGAACTTTTCTAAGATAGCTAAGTCTCTTACTATCTTGACTCAGAAAAGTAAGACTTTTAATTAGGGTGAGGAACATGAATTGGCATTTCAAAACTTGAAGGATAAGTTGTGTAATCCCTAGTCTAGCTCACTCCCTGATGGACCGGAAGACTTTTGTGTTATATTATGATGCGTCCAGATAGGACTAGGCTGTGTGTTAATGAAAAGAGGTAAAGTGATAGCCTATGCGTCTAAGGCAGTTGAAAATTCATGAGAAGAATTATACAGACCCATATTTAAGTGGGGGTGGTCGTGTTTTGCACAAACTATCTGGAGACATAATTTATGGGACAAAGAGTGCATACAATACAGAACAAAAAGAGTTTTCATCATATCGTATAGTCATAAAGAGTATTGAATATGCGATAGCGTCGCTATATAGAGTTGTTTAGTGAAATGACGTGAAATTCTCTAGCACCCATCCATGTAAGAGCGAATGTAGTGGACTCGATTCCCAAAAGTAGGAAGGAAAGAGTAAAACATAAGAGAGTTAGAGCTATGAATATGACCTTTTAGTCGAGTATCAAGGATAGGATACTGGCGGCTCAGAAGGAGGTTGTAGATGAGTTTGCAGGATTGCAGAAAGGTTTGGATGAAATGATATAATAGAGAAGTGATAGAACTTTGTACTAGCTGGATCGAATATGGGTACCTTTGAAGGGTGAGGTGAGAACCCTAATAATGGATGAAGCCGCAATAAGTCGAAGTACTTGTACACTAGGAGCTGTTAAGATGTATTATGATTTGAAAGATAGGGATCAATTAGGTGACCTAAAGAATGAAAAAGGGACATAGCTGTATATGTTAGTAAATGTTTGACTTTTTTAAAGGTTAAGGCTGAGCATCAAAGGCCATCTGGCTTGATCCAAAAATCAGAGATTCCCGAATGGAAATAGGAAGGAATAGCTATGGATTTTGTGACTAAGTTGCCTAAGACTAGTAGTGGGCACGACACAATCAGGTCATTGTGGACCGATTGACTAAGTCTACTCATTTTCTACCTATACGTGAGGATTAATAAATGGATAAGATTGGCTGATTTAGTTGAATGAGATAGTTGCTAGACATGGTGTGCTGATCTTGATTATATCAGATCATGATAGTCGTTTCACATCAAGGTTTTGGCAGTCAATGCAAGAGGCATTAGGAACTCGTTTAGACATGAGTATGGCTTATCACCCTCAGACCGATGGTCCTGGGTAGGCGATACTATTTAGACTTTGGAATACATGCTTAGAGCGTAGCTCTTGGACTTACTGAGGAAGTTGGGAATGTATCATCTTCCCTGTTGAGTTTTCGTACAACAATAGTTCTCATTATAGTATGAGATGTGCTCCGTTTGAGGCATTGTATGATAGAAAGTGTCGTTCGCCAATTATATGGACTGAGGTTGGAGAAGGTCGGTTGATAGGACCTGAGTTAGTGCAAGAGACTACTGAAAAGATCTCACAGATTAAGAATAGACTTAAGGCTGTGGGTGATCGCCAGAAAAGTTATGCTGATAAGGGGAGGAAGCCTCTAGAGTTTAGTGTAGGTGACTATGTCTTGTTCAAAGTGTCACCTTGGTAAGGAGTAGTACGCTTTAGGAATAAAGGGAAGTTAGCACCTAGATTTGTTGGACCTTTTGATATTATTGAAAAGGAAAGCCCTGTGGCCTATCGATTAGATTTGCCTGAGGAGTTGAATGGTGTTCATGACATGTTCCACGTGTCAAACCTTAAGAAGTGTTTGGCTGATCCAACACTACAAGTGCCTTTAGATGAGATCCGAGTTGATGCTAAGTTGAATTCTATGGAAGAGCGTATGGAAATTTTGGAAAGACAATTTAAGAAGCTGAAGCGTAGTAGGATTGCCATCGTCAAGGTTCGTGTGAATTCGAAACGTGAACCTGAATTCATGTGGGAACGTGAAGATCAAATGAAATTGAAAGTACCCGCAATGTTTTTAGTGGATGTTAGTATGTTGAATTTCGGGAATGGAAATTCTTTTAAGGAAAGGGGCGTAAATGTAACCTTTTGCCCTTTTTGTGTTCTAATATTTCACTTATATCCCTTTGACAATCACTTTTGTCAATATTCTTCAGATTTAACCGTGTTGACGGTGGTGATCTTTGTTGAGAATCATGATGATTTTATGGTTTATTGTGATTCATAATCACTTTAGTAAGGTATTATTATGTTTATTTGTATTCCATGTGGTTTGACCCATGAATATTAAGAAATGCCAAAAAAACATAGTCTGACACGTTTGCGTTAATGCCAAAATGATTTTGAAGGGTTAAAGTTTTTTGTAAATATGTCGTGTAAATAATGTTGTTCATAGGAAAATTATTTTTTAATGTAATAAAAACGCAAATTAACTTTGGGGTAAATTCTACGTTTGATTTTACGATATTTAAGTGATCTCAACACTAAAAAGAAAGAACCCAGGGCCCTTTGGATCCATATGAGCCGGTCATAGGGATGTAAGGGGAAACAGAGAGGCTTAAATTTAGCTAACATGTCCCAAGATGTACACATATATTGCTTTCTACTAGAACCATTTTCATCATAATAAAATTTCATTCAAAGAATAAGAACGACACTTGAGTGTGTGTCTTTGGGTTATTCCGCACCTTACAACCACCACAACCAACATATATTTTCCAACTTTGATCGAGAACGTGATATTCCGAGTTGATACGAGTATTTGGGTATTCATTTAAACAACGTTTGGGTTGTCCGGTTCGTGTCGAAATCTACATTTTTGAAGATTTTCTTGTAAGTTTTCAATTTAGAATTTCGTTACGATCCAATTGGGTTTTATCTTGATGCAATAGATGTTAGTTGTACAGTTGAATTCGTTGTAAAATCGATTTATAGAAAACCTAATGAATAAAAAGATGGTGTTTGGTTGGTTGGATGTAAAAAGAAAAAGAGGGGTTTTTGTAGTTTTGATGTTGTGGTGGTGATGGTTGAATAATATATGTTGCTAGATAGCTTATTTTTGATAGTAGCTTGTATATCTTATTTGGGCTTATTTTTAAGCTATTTCTTGGCTTATTGTGGGCTTATATGGCACGTTATTTTCCTAAAATTACTAGGAAAGTTATTTTGACTATTTTTGTGTTATGACGTATGTTGTGGACTATTTTTGAGGCTTATGGTAGTAACCCAATGCGATACGTAGCTTATTAGCTTATTTTCAAGCTTAATATACGTATTTTGGAGCTATTAGACTCACGACCCATAAGTCTATTTAAGAAGTTCGGGCTTAATGGGAGTGAGCTTATTGTGTCCGGATTATTTTCTACTTATTGGTATAAGCTTATGTATGTAAATGGACCTTGGTTTTGGACTTGGATCGTATTTTGGACTTATAAATATCTTAACGGACCCTTATTGGGCCTTAAAGCCCAATAAACGATATTTAGTTCTGATTAGAAAAAGAGATTGATAAATTTTTGGATGTGAAAATGTATTTACGAAGTGATATTGAATGATATTTTGGAAAAACATTTTAGTAAACGTTAAAGATTGAGATTTTAGGATTTTGTCGAAAAGTATCAAATTGGTAAAAAGTGTTGAAAATAAGATTTGAAACCTTGGAAAACATTGTATGAGTGTACGGGTCATGTCGAAATTTTGTAAAAAGTTTATACTTAAAATTTTTACCTAAAAACATGATTTTTGAATTTTAATAATAAAATATTATTTAATTATTTTATTTATTTAATAAATTCACTAAAAGAGGAAAAATATTTTTTTTCTCGAAACTTCACAATTATGTTCGTTATGAGTAAGCGTTCCATTTTCAATTCTAATATGATTATTTTCACAGTGACTAAGGTTACCGAATGGGCTTACCCGAGAATATATATATATTAATTATAAAATATTTACGTAAAATACATATCTAATTTCGTTAATAGTATAAAGTAAGGTATTAATGAGTAATGAAGAATTGATATGATTATTGGGAAGTCGTCAACAATCACAAATGGCAACATCCACTAAATAGGGATATGAGTAATTGTACAACTCGTCCTAAACTCATTTCATCAAACGTGAAAGATGTTTTTTGGAATGGATGATTAAATTCGGATTACATAAACATGACTAAGGTCTGTGCAGGAGCGTCGTTAGCCATTTGCTTGTGTGATTGAGATTTGGATGCTAAAGACTTGCTTGAGGTGAGTTCTCGTAGCCCCACTTTTTACTGTTTTTTCGTTGGGGGAAAATGATACTCAAATGTGTTTTGAACTGTTTAAAATTGAACTGTACGAAATGTGGTTTTGTTTTTGGGACAAGATATGTGCTTATGATTGCTATGTGAATATTATGTGTTGCATGATTATTTTGATCGGATGGGTACGCCTACCCAGTATTTGTGTGATTATTGGAGCGGATGGGTACGCCTACCCTAGTTTGTGTGTGGTCCTGCCCTAATTTTAGTGCTCCAGGTGGTAGGCCCTTTAGGTGCGTAAGTGACATATGGTGATTGACTAGCGGGGATGCTATGTCAAAGATTGTTTGCATATATTCACTGTCATATAGCACCATTGTCCACTGTTTGAAATATTGGCACAGCTTTTGGGTTTAAGGTCAAACCTACGAGCTCACCAACATTATTGTTGACATTTTCGAGTATCATTTTCAGGTGAAGTGAAAGAGGAATAGTTGGTGATTTATATGGTAGCATACTTAGAAGTATCTTGAGTGGGTTTTCATATGAAGTCTTGCTTGCTTATTTTATTTGGCTTTAGTATTTGGAAGTTTTTAGTTTAAGTTTGGATTTTGGACCCCTGTGTGGGCTTTTGAATAATTGTAAGAGATTGTGGATTTTGATAGTGATTTATGACATCACTTGAGGTTGTTCAAGGTTGATGGTCTTCGTAACACTTAAAGTTTATGCATTGTAGTTTTCTTTATTTTGTATCTTGTGTTATGATTGATCATTATTTTGCATTCCCAAGTTCCCACCATTGTTGGGTCGTGACATGCTACGCCTAGCTCCACCTAACTGAAAGCACATAATATTAGCAATGTCCAACCCCATCTCCGTGTCACTCATCCTGCAGGTGCTTAAGAACTCAAGCATAAACTCACGAACCAACGGCCCCCGAATCTGAAATAATCTCCTCCATGCATGACTAGTAAACAAAACCTGTCCCTATGCTCCAGTATATACCATCCTCAACCTATCAGTCAAACTCTGTACATCCCTCGGACAACCCAGCAAAATCCAAAATATGCACTCGGTTAACCTGTCTACTAAAGATTGTGTCTAATTTTTGCTTGAAATCATTCACAATCTCCTCAGTGTATAGTGGGTCCTAGTATCTAAGCCATAAATGTCTTTGACCCCTAGGTGGTAGTGGTGCCACATTCGCATAATTTGAAACATAAATCAGTACTAATAAACAATTTTCATAATACTATCACATGTTTAATACGGCATATAAGGGAATTGGATACGTTGTAAAGATGTTGGATATATACCCTGTATCAATAGAGTAGTTAATACGGAGTATTGGGGCATTTAGGATCAATATGCCATATAGAGGAACTCAATATGGAGTGTTAAGAATACGGAGTATTGGTTCAATGCGGGCAACGTGATACAGCGTATTGGGGTATTAATACGCCGTATAGGGTATCAAAAGATTAGGTTTTCAAAAAGCTCAATAACTCGTATCCAGGTGGCTGGATACGTCGTATTAGTTTTATAATTTGGGTAAAGCATCTCACTCACGGGAACGCCGTATCCTGTTCTTAGTAGATACGCCACGTATTGAATCTGAAGTTAAAAAATGAAATGGGTTTCCCCCATTTACCCATTTGACCATCAACCCAAGACATCCAAAATATTTAATCCATTGAACCATCTACAAAGGGAATATATGAAGGTTTAACGGCAAAACGCAAAATCCCTAAATCAAAATCTAAACCCTACCCCTAAAATATTAATCGAAAGAAAAAGAAAGAAAAGGAAAGGATTTGAATTCATTACCTTGTGATTAGAACTGAAAAAGATGAAATATAAAACGAGGAATTGTTCTCCCAGGAGTGTACACGGTAAATTTTGAGTTCTAGTGTAAAAGAGTGTGTGAAAACTGATCCGATGTATCAGCTGGGTTTTAATACCCAAACTCGATACGCCATATTGGTTTTGCCTAATATGTCATATTGGGTAAGTCAACTCTTGTTAAAAATCATTGATACGACATATAGATGTTTAGGCAATACATCGTATTCATCCTTGGAAACCTTGTTTTTTTCTTAAATTATCAAAGTAAATAAAAACATACCTTGGCCTCCGCAACCTTCTCGTGTAAACGCCATCCTTATATAACTGCTTTGGGTCGAAGGGAATGCCAAATGTCACATATAGATTATTAATTATGAAAATTAATGGCTTCCCTTCATGAAAACTTATCTGACTCATCACTTTAATAATTTGAATGAAATTACTCGTTTCTGAAAGTTCATTTTTCTTGTCGTGATTTGTCTCTAAATGTTCATCAGACTCAACGGGAGTGGTGTCATTGCTTATGCAAACAACACTATCCATTGGTTTGATATCAATGTTTTCTGAACACAATTCAGTATTGATTTCAATATGATCATTTACCAGTTCCAATTTTAATTCATCGGCATGAATTAATTTATAAGAAAACGAATCCTTGTCGCATATAAAAGTATAATCTTCGTCGTCAGAATCAGAAAATGATATACTAAAATCAAAATCAGTTTTAATCGCATTATAAATACTTACAGTTGGTTTGGATGAAACATTCTGACTTGATATCAATGCATCATTGTAGACGATAGCTGGGAAATCTGCTTCAAAATCTATGAAAAAATCAAGATTATCACAATATACCTTCCCGTATGTAGTAGTTTCCCAATTAAATGTCCGACCACGCCTTTGAGCCTTTTCAGCTTGAAGTTTGATGTATTCCTCCTTAGTGATGTTTGGATCGTCCATCTTAAACATGACTGAAATCGCAACACATAAACAAAAACAAATACGGGGAAAACAAATAAGGAAGAAAACACACAAAAAACTAAACTAATATAATTTACACTAATTCTAGGGGTTAAGTTAATCTAAGGTTAAAAACCAAAATATTAAATAAAAATCAAGATTAAACAGCTTCACTCCCCGACAGCGACGCCAAAAACTTGATGTGTGTCGTCGTGTAGGTAGTTATTTTAGTTATCAAGTTTTACATTTATATTTTGCCGACTTCACCTAAAAAACACTTTAACGGGCAGTGTACCCGACCATAATGTAGCTCGTTGGTATTAGTATGACATCACTAAGCGCTAAAGCCTTAATGATCTAATTAGTTCTATCAATATTTCGTTAACTAAAGTAAGTTTAATTAAACTATAGTAATTCTAAGCTATTTAAACCTATGCAAAACCTAGTTCTAATGGATAAGTGGGGGTAGTCTGAGAGCCTGGCACAGGTTTTGGTTGTACTTAAATCATTTTAAAACACAGTAACACACAGCAAGGCGGATAATCAAAAGATAATAAGAGGCAGTCTAGCACAAATATAAGAAAACTAAATTTAACCATGATTAATCTAATTAAAAACGCAGGTTGTTATATTTAAGTGCAATCGAGTGCTTATCTCAGACGGTAATATCATTCCAAGATATAGGATGTCTCTCTTCCCTAAAACCTAGACAGGTACGTATAATTCTGTCACAATTAAACGCATCCGCATAAAGCATCCTATTTGCTGATTATAATCTATCTTAGGAGATTAATAATGGTGATCTTATTAAACCCTGGCTCATGGAGACTTTACCTACTTACTGCTTAACGGCTCTTTATATACTAGTAGTCCACTGTCCAAGTCCTTACCAAAGGAATCAGTACATTATTTGTTGATCCTAGGTCACCTGCTACTCCAACTTGTTCACAGAAACCAATGGTAAAGATAGGTCAATATTTGTGATCATAATACTCTAGATATATAAATTTCAGATATGGAGATTCATCTCGGCATCTAGCTAGCTAGATATTTTGCATTCCTAGATCCAGTTGAATGACGGGTTGCATACTTAAGCACGTAAACAAATATGAATTGATAAACATAATCAATAACCAATGATAAATTAAGCAATCAATATAAACAAAACTAAAACATTTAAAATATTCAAAATCATAGGCAATAACACCAGGTATTACTTAAACCATTGTAAATTAATACAAGAATAATAATTAACCAAGGTAAACTAATCGAGTCAAACGAATGATACCAAAAATCGAACGATTATAAGAGTATAGGTGATTACAAGGTGTTTCCTATGGAATTAGAAGCTTTGCTTGACCTCTTCTAGTCTTCTTGTCTTTTGAAAATCGACTTTTATGGTTAGGGTATCGAAAATATGATCAAGCATACCTAAAACTCATTAGGTTTCTATTTATAAGTGTCTGAGAATTTTGGTCGATTAGTCCGTAATTGTTGAGGTCAATTACAGGTATTGTGGGTTTACATTGAGTTGGGACAACTATTATATCTTCTAGAATATTTAATTACTAGTATCTTGCATACGGCGTCTTAGATCTCTTGATCCGGCTGTATAGGTATTGTTCATCGTGGTTTCTGGAGAGTGCAGGCACAGGATACTCGTATCTTCCTTATGGATACGGCTAAAGATAGAATTGTATAACAGTATTCTTATATTTCTTCGTTTTAGCTCCAGAATGCGTACCTTTTTGCTAATCTTCACAAAGTACACCATAATTACTACAAATCTTAAATATAAACGATTAAGTATCAATTCTTGCAATAATTATATAAAATGGGTATGAAATATGGGAAAATGATGCTATAAAAGTGACGTTATTGGATGTCATCAATAACCCACACACATAATCCTTGTTAGATATTGTGAGAATTTAGCCTTATCCGTTTCCAAATGTTTACCCAAATTCCACAAAAATATGAGTGTGCTGGTGATGTTGTAGACTTCAGAACTTGGCTTGGTATATCTATTCGAGACCACAATAATAAGTACTATTTTAAATAGATAGAGTGACATTTTTTAAACTGGTAAATTTCTAAGATTACACCTAAAAAGCCTATACATTTTGTGATATTAACTAACTACACTGGTTAGTTAACCCCTGTATAAATGCTTTTGTTTACTCTCATATTTAGAGTAAGATACCCTTAGAAAAACCTGCTGATCCATTCCATTCTTTTCTTACACCAAAAAAATTGTTTCATTACACCTTTACACCTTTACACCTTAGCCTACCCTATGGAATTGTTTGTGGTTCGAATGTGGAAGAATATTTGTGTTGATCCTAATAGAATATATCTTGCTTAGCTTGTATAAGCTTAAGTTGTATTGAATAAATTCAAAACAACTATGATAGAAACTTTGATTGTGAATATTAAAGACTATGCGGAATCTAGTCAATGATACTAAGAAGAATTTCAATGAAACAGTAATGAATAAGATTAATAACAAAACAGTTTACCAAACTTTCAGCCTCAATATAATAAGAACACTCTTAATAGTGTTAGGGTTACAAAACCTTGAAGCTACAAATAGATTGACAGAACATTGAAAAGATATCAATCTCTATGCCCTAGGACTTCCTTTTATACACCAAGGAGTCCTAACTGGCTTACAATATTTTCCTAAGTTATCATGATCTTCTAAACAAATAACTTATACATATCTTTTACAAAATATCTCATACTTATCACATAAGCAATCTTTATCTTTAATCAATCTTTATCCATTAGCAGTTGTAACTCTGTCAGTAGTTGTAACTTTGTACTAACAGCATTAACTCTGAACACTAGCAGCAGTAACTTATACACCAGCAGCATTAACTGTACTCTAGCAGTACTAACTTTACTCTAGCAGTACTAACATATACTAGCAGTTCTAAGTTACACTAGGAGTTCTAAGTTTATACTAGCAGTACTAACTACTTGGCATATTTTTCACAATCTTTTTGCTAGCAGTAGTAACACAAACCTTTCTTCTTGAGCAACACTAACTTTGATAAGAGCAGCAGTAATTCCAAACAGCCTTATGAAGCTTTTAATCCAACAATCCTCCCCTAAACTTGATATTTATCTTCAAAATCATCAAGTTTCTTCATTAAAAGTCTTCACCATCACCATGAGGATGCTTCCAAACACTTTACTATTTCTTGAGCTATTTTGTCATAAGCTTAAGAAGCTGATAACACGTTTCATTCCAATAGTTAGATTTTAGCTTCTTATTCAGCATATCAGTGATTGTTGCAGGTGTAAGGGGATATCTTTTCTCAACTAGCATATATACATACATATCTTCAAACCTCACAATGTGTACTCTACAGGAATCATATAACCTCCAAAGCAATACTTTCTTTCCTTGTAAACTCCTCCATACTTCATCTTCTATATGATGTTCAAACATAGTCTTTAGATCACCCCATAGCACTCTTTCATAGCCTTCTTCTGGCCTTGTATTCCCATGCTTTGCTTTAACCAACTTCCATAGATTTTCTAAGTGTTCTCTGTCAAACTCTTTGAGCAGTTGACTAAACAATAAGTATGTCTTGGCACTTCCATCAGCTCTCATTATTTCATAATAGCCATTCCTTCCTTTCCTATAAATTTAGAAATTTACAATGGGTGCAGGCTTGGTAGCTAGAGGTATAACATCAATTGCAACATCATCTTCTGTAACCAACTCAAAGCATTGTTGAATATCTTCTCTCTCTTTATCATCATCCACCTTGTTAGGAACACGAAAGTGTCGGTCACTTTGATATATAATTGTAGTTAGCTCGTTAAGTTAATTTTTAGAAACTTACTAGGCTAGTTAGCTAAAAGCCCATGGATAAACCCATGAAGGCCTAAACCCACGATCCATTGTAAGTATATAAACACCTCTACATGCCTTGGAGAGGTGGTTGGTTGTTCATTTTTCACACATTAATACAAGTTCTCTTATATGTTTACTTTCTCTCTCTAAGTGTTCATCCAACCCTCACTCTCTCTCTAGAATTACCTCTCTTTCCCTCTCAACTAGTATGTTATTAGATTAGTCTACAATTGGTATCAAGAGCCATGGAGTGGTGTGCTTAGATTTTGTGTTTACTTGTTTTTTTGGTTCGTGTGTTTTACTTCAAAAAAGGCCTCATCTTTTGATTTTTCTTGTTTTCTAAGCTTAAGTTCTACACTAAAAGATCATCTACATAGGTAGCTTTGATCTAGTATCCTTGGATATAGGTGTGTGTGCTTAGATTCATAGAAAAATCTCTCATTTTGTGTCATTTAGGTTCGTTAGCTTTATAAAGGTCAAAATCTTGATTTTAAATTTTTCGGCTTAAAAACCTTAAAGTTTTCATTTTCTTGTCCCTATAGGCTTAGTAACACCTTTGGTACAAAATTTTTTGGAAAACAATCATCAAAAACGTGTCTTTTTGAGTTTTGAAAAAGTTGGTTTCGTGAAACAACCGAACTAGTCTATTTCAGTGTGAACCGAACTAGTGAATTTTAGTGTCAACCGATCTAGTCTATTTTAGTGTGAACCGAACTAGTGAATTTTAGTGTCAACCAATCTAGTCTATTTCAGTGTGAATCGAACTAAGTTAATTTTAGTATCAACCGATCTAGTCTATTTCAGTGTGAACCGAACTAGTAAATTTTAGTGTTAACCGATCTAGTCTATTTTAGTGTGAATCGAACTAGTGAATTTTAGTGTCAACCGATCTAGTCTATTTCAGTGTGAACCGAACTCGTGAATTTCAGTGAGTACCGATCTAGTCTATCTCCAGTGATAACCGAACTAGTTAATCATTCGTGATAACCGAACTAATCGATCTTCAGTAAGAACCAAACTAGTTTTCCAGTAGTGATAACCGAACTAGTCAAGTTTAATAGAAACCGAACAACTCAAATTTCCAAACTATACGGTTTATTTCTTTGACTTGTAAAATCCCGTGAAACATTAACGTGTTTTCTCGGTTTTGTCAAGAATTATAAAATCCCGTGTAGTTTCAAGAATTAAAACACTTAAAAGATGACTTTATTAAACACATTTTTTTTCTACCACTGTTCGATCCAACAATAATCTTTTAACATACAAATTTCTCAATGACGACTCTTGCTGACAAAGCAATTCTTTCGGGTGCCCACAATCGTCCACCTATGTTGGAAAAAGATATGTATGATTCTTGGAAAAGCAAGCCGATTGCTGCGGCTGGTGCCCCAGAGGTCACTGAGGGTGCTCTCGATGTTGATAACTCTCCATATAGTGATTTTTACATCTAGAATCATAGTTACACAAATATTATCCTTTTAAGTTTGTGTCTAGGATACGCTTCAGGCTTAACTAGTTAATTGGATATTGCCAATGGTTTATTGATCGTGTTGACTAGCTGGTGACATAGATAATTCAACAAGTAACATTCTGATTCCATTGTATAGTTGGACAAGTGGATTACTAATGTATAAATTGTCATTAAACGATAAGTGGGTAAAGTCTCTATGAGCTAGGGTTTAACAAGATCACCATTGGTTTAATTCCTAAGATAGATTATAATCAACAAATAAGGATGCTTTATGTGGATGCTTTAATTGTGACATAATTATTGTGTCTAGGTCTTAGGATGATGTAATGCCTAAGTCTTAAGAATGATATGCCACCTCGAGAGAAGAAATCATTGCACTAAATAAATAAACCAACGTTCTAATCAGATTAATAATGGTTAATACAATTTTCTTATATAAGTTTTGACCGCTCTTTTATCTTTTGTTATCTAGCTTGCGTGGGTGAAAGTGCCTTGAATTGATTATAGACACCAACCAAACCGTGCCAGTCTCTCAAGCTGAAAACCCCCTTTTCCTGTTAGAATTAGGATTTAGACTGACATAGGTTTAACATAGGTTTAGAATAGAATAGAATTGACATAGATTAAATAACCAAAATATTAATTAAATTGATAGATTTAACCTCGCTTCAAGTGTTCAACACCATACTTACCACGAAACTACTACCGATCGGGTACACTGCCCGTTAAAATGTTGTTATTGGTTTAGTCGGCAAAATATAAATTTAAAACTTGAATCATCTTAAATATACCATACAACGACAACACATCAGGCGCCTATATATATGTGTAATTGTTGCTTTTTTATGTAAAAATTTATTTTAAGAAATTATTTATAGAAATAATCTTGCTTAAAATTTATCACATAATTAAGGTAATAATATATAGGGATATATTTTACATGATTTTCTAAAATGCTTATTTGTTTTATTTGCGTTTTAGATTTGCTATATATATTTGTCGCTTATTTATCTAGTTATAAATTGTCAGCCATGGATTACATGCATGTAACCCATGGTTTATGAAGCTTAAATATATATATATGCATGAGAATTTGTTATGTGAATTTTTTAATTGCAATATTAGGGAAGACCTTTGGTTAATTATCTGCGTAACTGATTCTAGTTTAGTATGATTAATTTGATTAATATGTTTTTCATGTTTTATATTTGTGGCGTTTTATAATTATGCAAAAACAATTTTCAAAAATTAATATGGACTAAAAGTACATGATGTTTATTGTATGTATATTGATACATACACTTTGCAATATCATGGACTATATACGTAAATTTTGTAATTTTCTTGCAAACGTTCTATAACGCATGGGTTTAGTGGTTTCGCAAGGGAACCCGCGACAGAACATGCAAGAATACACAAAATTTACATAAACTATTTTAACAGTATTTTAAGTATGTCGTTAATTGTTACTAGGGTTTGATTATTTCTCGTGGGGAATTAACCTTATCCGTAGTAAGATCTCTTATACTTAAAAATATTGTAAATAAATGGCAACCCTAATTTTATAAATGGCATAAAAATTTGTAAAATTGAGGGATTTATAGAAAGATTTTAAAACAAACAAAAACGGAAAGGTTTTAAAATTAAATAGTTTCATAAGGTTGTATGCCTGATTTCTTATACACAAAAATTTTGGTAACGCTGTTCTATCAATTTATACCTTTAAATTTAAGTCAGTTGCCATCCAAGTATAGAATCACTTGAGTTTGTTTTTTTACTCTAAGACAGTCTTAGATGAAATTGCAAAACAAGGTAATATAACAACCGTATGGTCAGACCTGAGACTGTAAAATTACAGATTTTGTATTGGACGACTTATATTGAGTATGGTTGGTCAGACCTTCGACCCGAGGCACAAGATGTGGTGAAACATGCTACTTGACATTATAATTATGGATTATATTTCCTTGTGCCCCATAATGGCTAAGGATTGCACATGTTGGCAATTATCACCCGTTGATTACCTTTTAAGTTATACCATTTCTAGTAGATCAACTGCATTAATGGTACAACGTCAAGTTGGATCTTAGACTCTTACTAAAATTAATTGTTTATTTTAAAATAAACATGGGTAGTTAATTTTATAAGAGATAATTATCGAAAATACTAATATTTTTTGAACTTTTGATTGTTTTGTAGATGGTTGCTGCTGCCCAAAACACAAACAATACGACTATCTGGTCGATTCTCCTGGCAGAGAAACTTACTGGTTTGAATTTCACAAACTGGTATCGCAATCTTAGGATTGCTCTCAGGTATGAGAAAAAGATGAAGTTTGTGGAACAGCCTATTGGAACCGCTCCTGATCCTAAAACTGATAACCCTGACACTATTGACAAGTACTATGAGTCTGTCAATCTTAAGCAAGAGGTTTCATGTCTTATGCTATCTAGTATGTATCCAGACTCACAGAGGACTTTGGAAAAATACAATGAATTTGACATGATGAAAGAACTGAAAACTATGTTCAAAGAGCAGGCTAAACAGGAACTGTTTGAAACAGTCAAAGCATTCCACGCTTGCAAACAGGAGGATGGTCAGTCAGTAAGCTCATATCTCTTGAAGATGAAAAGCTACATGGACACTTTGGAACGCCTAGGCTATGCAATGCCAAAAGAACTTGGTGTGAGACTTATTTTGAATTCTCTCAACAAGGACTATGATCAGATCATTCAGAACTATAATATGCATAGCATGAGGAAGACGCTAGCTGAGTTACATGTTATGCTGAAACTCCATGAGAAATGTATTCCAAAGAAGGCTAAACTCCCGTTGTGTTAGCTCTACAGGAAGGTAAGATCCAGAAGGACAAGAAGAAACCACAAGGGGCAAATGGTAAGGCCAAAGGAAAGAATAAGCTTACTTATGCTCCCAAGACCAAGATCCCACCGCCACCTAAGAGAGATAATCCGGCAAAGGACTCTATCTGCCACCACTGCAAGGAGGTTAGTCACTAGAGGAGGAATTGTCCGTCTTACCATGCTGAGTTAAAGAAGAGAAAGAATGCTAGCGAGGCTAGTACTTCAGGTATCTTCACGATAGAACTCTATGCTTTTCCTAATTATACTTGGGTGTATGATACGGGTTGTGGAACTCATATCTGTAATACTTCTCAGGGACTTAGAGAAAGCAAGAAGTTGAAACATAGAGCTTTAAGCATGTACATAGGAAATGGAATGCGTGTAGCCGTTGAAGTTATCAGAAGTTTGATTTAATTCTTCCTAGTGGTTTAATAATTGTATTAGACAACTGTCATTTCGCACCTACTGTTACTAGGGGTGTTGTTTTAATTTCTCGTTTGGTTAATAATGGTTATATTCATACATTTATGAATTATGGTATTTCTGTTTTGAAAGATAATGTGTTTTATTTTAATGCAATTCCACATAATGGTATTTATGAAATAGATATGCAAAATCTTTATCCAAATGTTAGTTCTAGTTATAATGTTAGCAATAAACGAGCCAAACATGCGTTGGACTCTTATAATCTATGGAATTGTCGTCTTGGACATATAAACAAGAAACACATGGACATGCTTCAGCGTGATGGGCTCTTGCAACCCACTCACGATGAATCACATAAGAAATGCAAGTCTTGTATATCTAGGAAGATGGCGCGCGCAAGCCTTTTCCACATCAAGTGAAAAGAGCTAAGGATCTGTTAAGACTTATACACACTGATGTATGTGGCCCTTTCAGAACTGTGTCAAGAGAGGGTGCTAATTACTTCATCACCTTTATAGATGATTTCAGTCATTATGGTTTTGTTTACTTGATGAAACATAAACATGAGGTATTTGAAACATTTAAGGTTTTTCATAATGAAGTTGAAAATCAACTCGGTAAAAAGATAAAGGCTATTCGATCTGATCGAGGAGGAGAATAACTGAGTCATGAGTTTGTTAATCATATGAAAAGTTGTGGTATTGTATCCCAAATAACTCCGCCTTATACACCACAACATAACAGGGTGTTTGAGAGGAGGAATCGGACTTTACTTGATATGGTTTAATCCATTATGAATCTAACAACTCTGCCAAAATCCTTTTGGGGATATGCTCTTGAGACTGCAGCTCGCATTCTACGGCGCCAAAAACTTGATGTGGAGGTTGTGAAGACTTCACATGAAGCTTTACAATCCCCTAGGCAGAGTACCTAACCGTTGTAGTGTAGTAAGGCAAGACTCGGGGGTTGTTATCGTTCTCTAGGGGAATAGGTTGGGAAGGCTCGAACACGGTCTAACAGAATTCTAAGGGGTTGAGAGAAGATTCTTTTTGTGTTTTTATATTTTTAAGAAAGCAAGTAAATATCATGGTTTTGAGAGGTTGGTTTGTTTTAGCTAATTAAACTAAATATAATCTAAACTACTGGTGATAACTTTATGATAAAAAGATGTATTTACCTAATCATGCACTACTCCTCAGATTGCTTCTCCTAGATCTGTTGCTTTGTCACACTTGTGATGATCTGTGTAAGTATTTCCTAAGTCATGAACGAATTACACGAACCCGCCGTCTATTTAATATTCCGTTAAGGCAACGCACAAGTAAGGTAGTATGAAGACTATTACAAGGCCCCTAAGAGTATATTAAATGCATGTGAAATATCTTAAGAGGGATCAACCATATTAGGGGTAAGGTAGTATGAAGACTGTTACCGATGGTATCCTTTCTACACACTCGCGTTTCCCTAGACGTCTATGCCAATTTAATATCTTATGGCTAGTTTTCTAGAGCCTAACGCGCACATCCATCAACAAGAAGCAACATTAAAAGGATCTACAACCTAAGTTTCATGCAATCATAAGTAAATACAAAGGAGTGTTTATCCTAGCATGTTATAAAGAAAGAAAGAGCATAAATCAATCAAACAACACATAGGCATATTGAATGATTAATGATAAACAATCTTACTTGATTAAAACATGGATTAAAGGTAGTTACAATAGGGTTTTGAGGCCCTAAAAATGACCTAAAACCTGCTAGAATGACTAGGGTTTGTATCCCAAGAGTTATACAAAGTTACACACCTAAAACCCTAAAATCGGTTTTGTATATATAGTGAAAACGACATGACAACGTCGCTTTGAAGTCTTGACGCCGTCGCCACGTGGATGATTCTATATCTTCTTTAAGTCGGCCACGTCCTGACGCCGTCACTGGATCTCTGACGCCGTCACGATGAAGATCCTGACGCCGTCGCTTAATGATGGTGACGCCGTCTCCACGCGATGTATACACAATTCTTTATGATTTTTTTGTAGAGTCGTAATCTTGTCCGTTTCTTCTCCAAATGAGCCCAAGTCACGTGTATTTCCTCCAAAAGCCATCCAAGTGCTAAAAAACCTGAAAACAAACGATTAAGCACATAATCTGGGCATATTTGCATGATTTAGGAGGTTAAATGACCCCAAATAGTGTATAAAATAACACCTCATCACATTTATATTTTTCCAACTTTACCTAAATACAACACTATATGGGCAGTGTACCCGATCAAATGTAGCTTCGTTGGTAAGTAGGGTGTTGATCACTAAGAGCGAGAGCGTTAATCTTTTAGTTCTATTAATATTTTGGTTAACTAAATTAAGCCAATTTAAACTATGTTAATTCTAATCTATGTTAAATGTATGCTAAACCTAGTTCTAATGGATAGGGGGTTTTAGTCTGAGAGACTGGCACAGATTTGGTGGTGACTTAAATCAATTTAAAACATGATAACACACGCAAGCAGATAATCAAAAGATAGAAGAGCGATCTAGCCAAATATAAGAAAACTTTATTAGCCTTGATTAATCCAATTAAAACGCTGGTTTGTTTATTTAGTGTAATGAGTGCTTATTTCGAGGCGGCATATCATTCCAAGATTTAAGCGATACTTCTTCCTAAAACCTAGACACGTAGAATTCTGTCACAATTAAACGCATCCGCATAAAGCATCGTAATTGCTAATTATAATCAATCTTAGGAAATTAATAATGGTGATCTTATTAAACCCTAGCTCATGGAGACTTTACCCACTTACTGCTTAACGTCTCTTTATATACTAGTAGTCCACTGTCCGAGTCTTTACCAAAGGAATCAATACGTTATTTGTTGATCCCAGGTCACCTGCTAGTCCAACTTGTTCACATAAACCAATGGTAAAGATAGGTCAATATTTGTGATCCTATTACTCTAGATATATAAATTGCAGATATGGAGAGCCATCCCGACATCTAGCTAGCTAGATATTTTGCATTCCTAGATCCAGTTGAATGATGGGTCGCATACTTAAGCACATAAACAAGTATGAATTAATAAACATAATCAACAACCAATGATAAATTAAGCAATCAATATAAACAAACCAAACAATTTAATCTTCACAAAAATAGATAATACCCATGGGTATTAGCCCTTAACAATTGTAATTAATACAAGAATAATCAATCAACCAAGGTAAACTAACCGAGTTAAACGAATGATACCAAAAATCGAACGATTATAAGAGTATAGGTGATTACAAGGTGTTTCCTATGGAATTAGTATCTTTGCTTGACCTCTTCTGCTCTTCTTGTCTTCTTAAAATCAACTTTTGTGGTTAGGGTATCAAAAATATGATCAAGCACACCTAAAACTTGTTTTTAAGTTTTCTATTTATAGTGTCTAGAATTTCTTTGATACGCCGTATTGGTTGAGGTCAATATGGCGTATTAGGAGTTTTCTTGGGTAGGGACCACGTTCAATATCTTTCAGAATATTTAATTACTATGTCTTGGATACGACGTATGGAAGTCTTCTGGATACGACGTATAGGTATTTGTTCTTCGTGGTTTCTTATGAAGTGCAGGCACAGATACGCCGTATCTTTCATGCTGGATACAGCGTATAGAATGTCAGAACAATTTTCTTCATATTTCTTCGTTTAAGCTCCAAAATGCGTGCCTTTTTGCTAATCTTTACAAAGTACTCCATAATTACTGCAATTCTCAAATATAAACGATTATGTATCAATTCTTGCAATAATTATACAAAATGAGTAATTTACATGGGATAAATGATGCTATAAAAGTGACGTTATTTGATGTCATCAAATATCCCCCCACTTGAATCCTATTTGCCCTCAAGTAGCCTTTAGAAATTTATGAAAATGTATCCCAAAGGATTTTTCCGTTAAGCATTTATTTGTTTAATTACTAGTACACAACCAAACACCTCACGAAATAGGAAGATGAAAACACTTAAATCACTCGACTAATCTATGTGGTAACATGTAACTAATTCGCTCAATTGCTCGGTCGTGACGACTATTCTATCATAAGCTTGGCAAGGATACACATCTCTACCACTAAAGCTAAGGAGTAACAAGTTTATAAAGGTAAATTGGGTTTAAAAGGCTTAAAGGGTATAATCACTCTTTCTAATCTCTACCTATACCAAAATTCCAGAAAAAGGTGACAAAATCACACATACACACCCATAACAATATGATAGACATATATATGACTGCATTCGAACTTTAACTAGAATAAGCTAAAGAATAGGACTAGTAATCTTTACCAAAAGTCGTAAACCAGCAAGGGCGACAAACCACATATACACATCCATAATGATGAAATAGACATACATGATTGTATTAAATTCCCTCACTCGAG
>BQNB010019163.1:7002-56231 GCA_026074375.1 Tanacetum coccineum
TTGTATATGGAGAAGTGTCGAAACATCCAATTTTGTTGAATAAAGTTATCAGCGTCTTGTTTAGAACTGGTTTATTAATTCTTGAATCTTTTCTTGGTCACACAAACGGTTAACACAAATTTAATCTCGAGACGAGATTTCTTTAAGGGGAGGTACTGTAACATCCGGCAATTTTTGGAATATTAAATGACTATTTTACCCTTTGACTGTTTGGGTCTGACTTGACTTTTTGACTTTTGATATTTTATTGTCACATAAAAGCAATTACCGCGTAACCGGTAAAGTTTTCGGAACATATTTTAAATAATAAATCATATTTATTATTTCATATCTCGTGTGCAAAGTTATTTTTTTTAACTTATTTGACTTGAAAACGAAAAAGATATATGTTATTCCTAAGCTGACTTATCAAAAACGACCCACTAAATCACGTTTTCACGACTCGGACTCTAAAGCAATTTGATGTAAAACGACATTAGAAAATAACAAGCAGAAAATAACCTAAATACCCTCGCAAGATTTTAGAAACAAGAACAACGCGTACCGACAGGAAAATAATTAAATAATATTTAATTAACACTTTTTATTAAATAAAAATATTTAATAAATTAGTTATCATTTTATTCAGTAACGTTTGTTAAAGACACAAATATTTGAGTAAAAGATCATTTTACAGATAAAGTTTATCAGCAATATACAAATAAATAATAAACGTTTTAAATAAATTTTATAAAACGTTTATGAAAATTTGTCGAGTGAATACTCGTTTTTATGGGAAAAATTATTTGGAACGCAATGGCGCAAGTTTCGTGTTTTGAATCGTCCGTTAAGTAGTTCAAACGAGCCCCGAACCGTTATATTACAAAAGTTACACTTTTGGTCCCTGTGAAAATATTTACAAAAGTAACCCTCATCTTTTTGTGACTTGTCACATTTATTTTATAACTTTTAAAATATAAATATATATATAAAAGTTATCATTTTTTTTCATTTCATTTATAAATAATACACACACATGCATCTCCCTCTCTCTCATTTTTCCGGCAGCCGCCCCCATCTTTTTCGGCGAGTCTCCGGCCACCGTCGCCGCCACCGGCCGCCACCCCAAAATTTAACAAAAAGGTAGATCTACCCCCGATCTATCCGATCCACCAAACCACGCGCCTCCACGCGCCGTCTCCATCACCACCACCACAAAACCACCGTCGCACCACCATCTCCACCTCGCCACCACCCACAAGGGGTGCGTTCGTTTTTTTCAAGGCACCAAGGGTGCGTTCGACTTTACCACCAAAAAGGGTGCGCATGGTTTTTCTTAAAACAGCCCCAAAAGGGTGCGTTGGTTGTTGTCTCAACCCAAAAGGGGTGCGTTGGTTTGGTGTCCCGACCCAAAGGGGTGTTTGTTTCTGTGGCAGTCACCACTAGGGTGCGTTTGATTTCATAAACCGCACATAGGGTGCGTTTGGTTTAGTATAAACAACAATAGGGTGCGTTTGGTTTTATAAAACGCCCACAAGGGTGCGTTTGGATCTGGGTTACCAGATTAGGGTGCGTTTTGTTCTTAGCCGCACCACATAGGGTGCGTTTGGTTGTTATTAAAACCACATAGGGTGCGTTTGGTTGTTATTAAAACCACATAGGGTGCGTTTGGTTGTTATTAAAACCACATAGGGTGCGTTTGGTTTAATAGAAACTGCCAAAAGGGGCGTTTGGCTTAGCAGTTTCGCAATAAGGGTGCGTTTGGGTTAGCAGATTTCCGAATAGGGTGCGTTTGGGTTAGCAGATTACCGAAAAGGGTGTGTTTGGGTTAACAGAAAAATCATAAGGGTGCGTTTGGGTTTGGTTGTGCAGTTAGGGGCGTTTGGTTGTGCAGTTAGGGATGTTTGGTTGAGTAGTTAGGGCTGTTTGGTTTAGCAACAAGGGTGCATTTGATGGTAAAAATCAACAATAAATATATCGTAAAATTTTATATTATAAAAACCAGATTATTTATTATATCGTTTCCTATTTGATCTCGTATAAATATATATATGTATATATTTATATTTGAAACACGCGAGTTGTGTTTACAACACCTAGGGTGCGTGTGGTTTTATGGCAGCATCAATAAGGGTGTGTTTGGTTTATTTACACAAAAAAGGTGCGTTTGGTTTACACAGCCGCACAAGGGTGCGTTTGGTTTGGCAGATTCGCCACAAAAGGGTGCGTTTGGTTTACGCAGCCGCACCGAAAGGGAGCGTTTGACTTATAAAAATTTGACTAATAAAAACATATCAAGATTTCATATATATTAAATTAGTTAATGGTGGTCTAAAATGGTTAAATAAACGTATTAATTATTATTTCGTTTTGTGTTTTGTTTTCAGCCATAAAGGTGTGTGGTTGGTTTTACTTATGTTGGTTAATTGTTTAATATCGTTCAGGTGTAATATAGAAAATACGCGAGTATTTTGCAACACGGGATAATTGAAAAGGGTGAAAACATTGAGTTTTGTTAAAAATGGAAACGTTTTATAAACAAATAAGTCATGGCGAAAAATCTATAAAATTTCTATACTTAGTAGTTTTCACTATAATTTCTACTATTTTAGAAATTTGATAAAAGAACGAAGTTATATAATCATAACTTTTGTAAAAGCTTTGAAAACATCGTTTACATAATTCTCAACCAGAAAACGTGCGTTACTTTTATAACAAGGATTCTTTATTATCTTATATAGTGATTTCCGAACGCGTGTCGAATTATGTTGTTTTAATTATATTTCTCATGTTTCTTATATAATACTTGCAAGATATTATATACTTTTATTTTATTTTCATATTTAATACATGTCGCGTATTATATATGCTTCGTATTAATCTTTGGATTGTTTGTCTTTGGTATATAATTCACGGTATGAGTTATATAATTGTTTATTTTTTATATGTAATATATACGGAATATATTACACACTTTGCGTTTGCTTTTCGATTTATTTTATTTAACCAACCACCAAACTATTACAACTTGAGATCTAATCATTTTATCAACGTGACGCGTTGATGTAACTATCCATCGGAAAACCTGAATACATTATCATAGGCTAGTGGGTCTTAGCCGTTAAGATAAATCGCAACTTCTTGGTCAAGCCGTTCTGGTTTTCGTTTGTGATGTGCTTAATATGTGCAGTTCTGCCAATCGTTCTACAACATCAATGTTAGTTTATAGCCCCCCTGTTTTTACTGGTTTTACATATATTTTTGAGGTGAGAACATGCTTGTTTACAAATGTATTTACATGGTTGATTACAAAATTGGTTTACATAAATATTTATCATCTCGGCCGAATGAGATACACTCACTTGGTTAATTTTTGGGCGTGAACACTCGCTATAACTTGGTTATACACTCATATGCATATCTCACGGTGAGATACAACATTGGTTTTTTACTTATGGATGCAACAACTATACTTTTATGATTACGGATTAGCTTAGGTTGCATGAACTGTAAATCACTTGGAGGGTGAGCGCGAATGTTATGAAATAGATCTATTCGGGATTGACAATCCCCGTCTGGGGGTTTTTTGGGGGGGGGGAAAAAATATTTTTTTTTTTTTTACCCCCCTTTTTTTTAACAACTGGGCAAACGAACGTTATAACATGTCGGAATACGATTGGTTGAGTCTTCAAGGCCAACAATTACATACACATGAATATTTTCAGAAATGCCCGGGTGTTCTTGGAGGGGACACCTATGATGGGTACATATTATTTTCATTAACGCCGGGTGTTCTTGGAGGGAACACCTACGATGGGTACACTCTTACTGTGCCTTGAATAAAGTGGAATACATACAAGTCTACGTCGCAATTTCATGAACTTAGAGTAAATGTAATCATTGTTTTATACTCACATGGATATTTACTGTGCCTTGAATAAAGTGGCAATACATACTTGAAACATTTTGGTGATATATATATAAATATCATACATGCTTTGAACAATTGCGGTTCAACATTCATACGTACATTTTTGTGACTATTTGGGGATTGAAATGGTCATGCATACTTTACAACTATTTGCTTGTCCCTAAAAAATCATACATTACAGTTAGGAAGGACATTTAAGATTTTAAATGGTCATACACACTTTACAGAACCTTGGTTCAACATTTATACTTAAACAAACCTATGAACTCACCAACTTTATGTTGACATTTTTAAGCATGTTTTTCTCAGGTGAATTAGATGCTTGGCTTACTTGATATGCACTAGAGTCTAAAACTGACAAGATTTCATTTATGTATTTCTACTTATATTCAGATGATCAAATCTCATTGGGTTGTTTTCAAGCTTTTCATTGTGATGCAATTATGAGACAAATGTTATATTAATTTCACGGGAATCAACGAGATTACTTTACAAACGACACATTTAGAGGTCGTTCTCTTGTATCTAGCGCTGTGTATTATGAAGTAACGCCCCCGGACACATTTCCGCTGCGACACAATTTTGGGGGTGTTACAGACGAAACTCAAAATCTTTAAAACACAAAAAGACACCTTCGTGATTGTTTTTTCCCAAAATTTCTTGTACAAATAGTATTTTTAAACCTATGGGTACCTTAAAAATGACAACTTTATGGTTTTTAAGCCAAAATTTTCAAAATCAAGATTTATACTTTATAAGGTTTTTTGAAAACAAAAGATGAACAAAAATGAGATTTTAATCGATCCAAAGCAAATACACCTATATCCAAAAATACTAGATCAACTTTACATAGGTAAATGATCTTTTAGTGTACAACTAAGCTTCGAAAAACAAGAAAAGAAGAAAAGGCGTACGAAAAAAAACGAACCAAAAGAACTAAATAAACACAAAAAACTAAGCAAATCACTCTATGGCTCTTGATACCAATTGTAGAATACACAATCTTTGATATATGAACCAAGAATCTAATTCTCTTTCGGAAACACTTTAGCCCTCATCACGTTCACATTGGTCTTTGCAAATCCCGTGTAAAGGCTCCATATTTCACAACATTGCATCATTAAAATGCGAATTTCTCGATCTAAAAGTGATTTCAAATTACTAAACCTTGCAATTGCTATGAGTCTAAACGGGTCAATGGGTGAAATCACGAAAATTAGCGTAAAAAGAACCTGATCAAATGGATAAAAATCACCTGAAGTGTAGTATTAATGCATAAAACCTTATAATTGATTCAAAAAAAAGTTATGTTTTCATTGAAATAATATTATTCTTGTAATCATAGTTGGCCATTATCTATTAAGATAAATAATACGGAGTAATAAAATTGGACAAAATTGCTTTCAGGAAACCTGATGCATAAAAGTTACCCGTTTTGACCCATTACCCAACTTGATCTACCCGTCACTTTGCCGCCTCTATTCCTACCTTAACATCTACCTATATATACCAAAGTTTCTTAAAGTATGAGAATCTGAATTGTTGCAATTGTCACATGGAAAAACAACATTTGACATGTGTTTGATTAATCTTCAGATGTTTTTGTATGGGCTCTAATAATGACCAAACAAAAAAGATAGTTGACCGCCTCTATGATTAATATTTGTGACCATTATGTATATTATATTATATGTTACCAAATGGTTTTCTTTTCGCAAACTCAGCTGTGCGGAGGATATGTAGTTCATTTTCAATAGGAAAAAAAGAGTAATCTTTATTTGTTTCCCGTTTATTCTAAGGACCTTTTTGTACAGTGCTAAAACAACTTTATTATTCTAGATCTTATTGAAAACATCTTGAGCGGGTCAGCTCACTCAAAGATTGTTCGAAAATTATAAAACCTTGCAACTCGTTTTCCTCAACTGAAGGAAAAAATAGAAAAAGAGTTTTTACGGTTCAGTGTGACCTGAAGCTAGTTCATTTAACCCAACCTAAACACCCTCCTAATTTTTATACACTATGAGCAAGTGTCAAATGAGTCAAGGAAGCCTTACCATATGACATATGGATCATCATTTATTTCACAAATAGGTGGATCATCTTCTTCTCTATTTTTGGCGTTCAATATTAGTATATTGTTGCACTGACTTGGTTCAATAAATCTTTATAAATCACCATTCGCTACAAAACACACATGTCCTTGGTCAATTTTGACATAGCTGCACAACAAATTCACATATGAGTTAGATAAAGGAAAGGTGAGGGAGAGGACAACGCTGCTAGACCATTGATTAAATTTTAACTTGTTAACACTCAAACATGTGGGACTGTTGGGCGTGCTTATATACACAGCTTATAAGGTTGAGATTACCCTGAAATTAGCGATGGGATGTCACAACAACACTTAAGCTTATTCGCCTATCGAATAATAAGCTCTTTTCCCTAATCCTTCATCTACCAGTTTAGTTACAACTTTATACTCATACTCTTCACTAACCTTCTTCTACATGTTTCTGAAAATGTCAACGTTTTCAATCTCTTTTTACCATTAGCGTGTTCTAATGTCACACAAGCTAATCATATTAATTAGAAAATTAGATAATTAGATACCAACTTATATAATTCTAGATCTTGTGTATATGTATATCCCATATTAATTACATATGAGTCTAAATGATAACCTGCCTTAATATTGATTATAACTTAATACAATACATAATTAGTTATAAGGCTAATCATATTAAAATGGAGCAATCAAGTATTTGTTCAAATTAGATAATTAGAAAATTTGCACAATAACACAGCAACGCAATCAGACAATTAGAAAATTGAATGAGGGATTGACTCAAGTAAAAATACTAAAACATAAACAATACCTCAGATGATGTACCAAATTAATGTACACATCCAGTAGGTTGTCCGGTTTTTTTTAAGAATTTACGAATAGAAGAGGACATCAAGAGTAGCGTTTTGTTTTTTAAATTTACAATAGATCCACAAGTATTACTTGTGTATTTTTGTATTTTCTTATTTTTTATCAAGTGAGATTCGTATTTCCAAAAAAAAATCAAAATCATACGTTATTAGGCAACATTTTTTAATTAATATTAATTTTTTTAAGTATATTAATTATTTAACACTTAAATTATTTATTTATTTGGAAAAAGGTGTTTACAAATTCGATTTTATTTTAAGAAAATTTAGACTTTTATAAAGTCACAGGATTTAAGTTTGAGGAACGTCGGTTAATCCAAGGATTTGTTTTATGCATGTTTGTATTTCCTGCATCATTGAATACATATCACTTAGCATGGTTTAATTTAAAAAATGAGTTTTTGGTTGATTGTGCTTATTGTTGGTTTGGTGAGTTTTAAAATTAAGTAATTTTTTGGTGTATTGGAACAATGGTATGTTTATGATATGAATCAAGGAGATTGTTATTGGGTACATTATTTTCATTATGCCCGGGTGTTCTTGGATGGGAACACATTACGATGGGTTACACTCTTACGTGCCTTGAATAAAGTGTCATACATACAAGTCTAGTGCAGTTTCATGAACTTATGTAATTGTAACATTGTTTTATACTCAATGGTATGTACGGTGCCTTGAATAAAGTGACAATACATACTTGAAAATTTTGAGTAGCTATATATATAAAATATCATATATGTTTTTACTTTGAACAATTGCTGGTTCAAGTTCTACGTACATTTTAGTGACTATTTAGGGATTTGAATATGGTCATGCATATTACAAAAACTATTTGATTTCTAAAAATCATACATACATTTTGGAAGGACGTTTAAGGATTTTAACTTGGTCAATACACACTCTATACGAACTTTGGTTTCATCATTTATACTTAAACAAATCTATGAAACTCACTAACTTTTATGTTTGACACTTTTTAAGCATGTTTATCTCAGGGTTGAATTAGAGGCTTGGCTTACTTGATGTGATGGAGTCTAAAACTGCAAGATTTCATTTATTGGATTATTTTCTACTTATATTCAGCTGATCAAATCTCGTTGGTTTGTTTTCAAGCATTGTGCTCGCTCTCATTTTGTTCATGATAATTATAATGTGGTACCCTATCTATTATAAATTCATTGTGTACTGTTGTCAGCAACTACGCGCATATCCGCTATCTCCCCCCCTCACCTCCTCCCCCCTCGACACATTTAAGAGGACGTTCGCCTTGTATCTAGCTGCTTATAGTTAATGAAGCGCAACTCACAACACGGACCCATTTTCCGATGCGACGCATATCTCAATGGGGGTGTTATTCATATCTCGACATTCCTTCAGACCTTTCGTTCTTCGCGTCTACAATCGAGGCTCGAATGTGTATGTGGGCCTCAATACACAAAAAAGCATATACACATTATGGTATGTAGCAAATGGCTGTGTTTTTGCATATTTATAAAAAAAATAAATGAAGGAATGTATTCACACTTGAGTTTGAAAGTACTTGTATCACATGTCGGTTTTGTGTCGCTGGCTTCAGATTTCTGAAATATCTTCAAAAGAAAACGTACCAGAAAGTTCATTTAACATAAGGAAAGGATCCAACGACTTTCGGCCTACAAAACAAAAACCTAAGATCCGAATTTAGAAACCAAAAATGATACCGCTCCATTTATTCAGTTATCAATCCCGAATATGCAAAAAGAGAAATAAATGATCACCTTAATTTCTTTGTTCTGCTTTCCTCGAACAACTTAGCCCATAACAGTTCACTTGGCACTCTTTTGCAAAAATCTGGTTGTAATGGCTCCTTATTACAAACATTTGCATACATTAACAATGAGAATTTCTCGCATCTAAAAGTGATTTCAAATACTAACCTTGCCATTGCTATGAGTCTAACGGGTCAATGGGTGAAATCACGAAAATTAGCGTAAAAGGAACCTGATCAAATGGATAAAAATCACCTGAAGTGTAGTATTAATGCAATATATCCTTTATAATGATTTCAAAAAAAAGTTATGTTTTCATAGAAATATATTTTCTTGTAATATAGGTTGGCCATGCTTCTATTAAGATAAATAATACGGGAGGTAATATAATTGGTCAATAATTGATTACAGGAATCTGATGCATAAAGTTACCCGTTTTGTTTTGACCATTACCCAACTTGATTCCTACCGTCACATTGCCGCCTTCTAATTCCTACCTGTAACATCTACCTATATAACAAGTTCTTGAAAGTATGAGAATCTGAATTGTTGCAATTGACACATGGAAATAAATCATTGACTTGTGTTTGATTAATCTTCTGATTGTTTTGTATGGGCCTTCTATTATAGATCAAACAAAATAGATAGTTGCCCGGCTCTATGATTTACATATTTGTGACATTATGTATATATATTATACTGTTCCAATCTGTTTTATCTTTTTATTTTTTTTCATACGCTTATCTTTTTTTTTTTTTTTTTATTTTTTTTTTTTTTTTTTTTTTTTTTTTTTTCCTTTTTTTTTTTTTTTTGTTTTTTTTCTTTTTTTTTTTTTTTTTATTTTTTTTTCTGGTTTTTTTTTTTTTTTTTTTTATTTTCTTTTTTCCTTTTTTTTCCCCTTTTTGTTTTCGCAAAACTCAGCTGTGGGAATAGGTATGTAGTTATTTTTCCACCACTCAATAGATACAGTGGGGCTGGTGGGGCAGGATGATGAAAAAAGGAGTAATCTTATTGTTTCACGTTTATTCTAAGGACCGTTTTTGTACATTATAAACACAACTTATTTTGATATGATTTTAGAACATTTGAGGGGTTGCTCACCTCAAAGATTGTGTCGATAAATTATAAAACCTTGAAAATCGTTTTCCGCTCAACTGAAGGAAAAAAAAAAAAAAATAGAAGAAAGAGTTTTTTCGGTTCAGTGTGACCTGAAGCTTAGTTAATTTAACCCACCTAAAACCACTTCCTACACATTTTTAATACCACTAATGAGCAAGTGATCAAAAGCGTCAAGGAATCCTTAACATATGGACTAGGATCAGCATTTTTTCACAAATGGTGGATCTCTTCTTCTTATTTTTGGCGTTCCTATTTGTATATTGTTGAACTGATTGGTTCAATAAATATTTATAAATCACCATGTTCCTCACAGCACTGACCTTTGTCCAATTTAGAATAGTGCACTAAAATTCCATATGAGTTAGATAAGGAGGGAGAGGAGTGGACAACGCTGCTAAACCATTTGATTAATTTTAACTTGTCTAACGCTCAAACATGTGAGACTGTTTGGGCAAGCTTATATACACAGCTTATAAGGTTGAGATTTGCCCAGAATAGCGATGGGATGTCACAACAACACTTAAGCTTATTCGCCTATCGAATAATAAGCTCTTTTCCCTAATCCTTCATCTAAAGTTTTTTTGTTTTTTTTGATTACAACTTTTATTACTCATACTCTTCACTAACCTTCTTCTACATGTTTCTGAAAATGTCAACGTTTTCAATCTCTTTTTACCATTAGCGTGTTCTAATGTCACACAAGCTAATCATATTAATTAGAAAATTAGATAATTAGATACCTACTTTCTATAAATTTCTATGATCTTGATGTATACGTAATATCCTCCATATTAATTACATCTAAGTCTAAATGATAACCTGCCTTAATATGGATTATAACTTAATACAATACATAATTAGTTATAAGGCTAATCATATTAAAATGGAGCAATCAAGTATTTGTTCAAATTAGATAATTAGAAAATTTGCACAATAACACAGCAACGCAATCAGACAATTAGAAAATTGAATGAGGGATTGACTCAAGTGTGTGTGTGTGTGTGTACATACAACAATACCTCAGATGGATGCTACAAATTAATGATACACATCCAGTTGGTTGTCCGGTTTTTAAGAATACGAATATGAATAGGGACATCAGGAGTAGCGTTTTGTTTTTTAAATTTACAATAGATCCACAAGTATTACTTGTGTATTTTTGTATTTTCTTATCTTTTACTCAAGTGGAGAATCCATATTTCAAAAAAAATCAAATCATGCTTTATTAGGCAACATTTTTTAATTATTATTTAATTATTTTAAGTATATTCAATTATTAACATTTAAATAATTTATTTATTTGGAAAAAGTGTTTACAAATTCGATTTTAAGAAAAATTTAAGCTTAAAAAGTCAGGATTTAAGTTTGAGGAACGTCGGTTAATCCAAGGTATAGTTTTTATTGCATGTTTTAATTCCTGCATCATTGAATATCATATCACCTTAGGCATGGTTAATTTAAAAACTGAGTTTTGTTGATTGTGCTTATTTGTTGGTTTGTTAGTTTAAAATTAAATAATTTTTTGGTGCTATTGGAACAATGGTACTGATTTATTGATATGAATCAAGGAGATTGGTTATTGGGTACATATTATTTTCATTAATGCCCGGGTGTTCTTGGAGGGAACACCTACGATGGGTACACTCTTACAACTATGGGAACTGATTTATTTGATATAATCGATGGAGATTGGTTATTGGGTACTTATTAATTTCATATAATGCCCGTGTGTTCTTAGGAGGGAACCCTACGATGGTTACACTCTTACCGTGCCTTGAATTAAAGTGCATACATAAAAGTCTACGTCGAAGTTTCCATGAACCTAGAGTAATTGTAACATTTGTTTTATACCACATGGATATTACTGTGCTTGAATAAAGTGGCAATACATACTTTAAACATTTTGGTGATATATAGATAAATATCATATATGCTTTGAACCAATTGCGTTTCAACAAACATTATTGGTCCTTGGCCGCCACTATACCATACTAATCCCATCTTATATGCAAGCGCGGATATTTCAAATGACTGGATATAATCAAAAGAAGTAATCCGGTCGAAATGGTAAGCTTCTATTTTGTTATGTGCCTTCCTTTACAATAATGTTATAATTTCTTTATGGCATGTTTATCGTAGGTTTTAGATGGCAAATTTATTTGGCGTTGTTTGAAATTGATGCTACGCATGTATAAGAACTAAACAAAAAAACATGATAATTAAAACTTTGAATCACTGTAAAAAATGGTTTAACGTCTAATATCACGAAACTGAATAAAACACCTTATGCCTTAGAATGTATGACATTCATCAATTTATTGAACGGGCTAATTAATCAAGTTTACTATATTTAGGGACTTCACGATACATACAAGGATACAAATAAGTTGGTTGTTTGATTGAGGTTTTATGCAGTCGATATGTTGCAAGCATCAAGTTCATGCATGCTTTTCTCTTCACTATGCCCTTTTTTGCCATTGATGAAATATATATTTACATATATTGTAATGTTGATACATGAAGCTATATAAGAAAATCGAATGTATATATGAACTAGCATTTCATAACAAATCACCCCCTCCATTTAAAGTGCACCCTTCTCTTTATGTTGCCATTCACCGGGTAAAACTTGATATGGAGGATGCACATGTTTAATGGTAACGTGTTGTTGCTCGACACAAGTGTCGATTAATCATGTTGTCTTGATTTTAATTAACAATCTGTATTTAATTGTGCCCTCTTAGGTTCTTAAGAGCAACTTGTAAGTACATATATGATACAAGTCAAGAAATGTTATGGTTACAAAGGTTTAACCTAATGGTAAAAAATACTAAATATAAGGTTTCTAACTTTGTATATTTACCCTTTGATTGTAGGGTAATGTGGATAATCTGCTGGAAGGTTGATACAAATGGGTCACCTGAGCTTATGAGAAAAGATTTTGTGTAAAGGTTTTAGCCTTTTTGCGTCTAAACAGAAAATAGAAGAGAAAAGAGCATGAAATGGATATGGATACATGTGGGTGCAGCCATTCTTCTAATTTTTCACTCTTTGGAAGTCCACTATATAGAGCTGGCAAATAATACCCGCCAATCAACATTTGGTTCAATTGGACTCTTTTTTTAAGTATGGTGGGCTAAATGGACTCCTTTTATTGTTAGTGGGCTTGATGGACTATTGAATATGATGGAACAAAAAAAACATGGGTATAATGGTCGGGTATTTTTTTGATGATGGGTATTTTTTGGTGCCATCACCTAGCTAGTGTTGTTTTTAAACATTTGCTCATTTTTTACGTTTTCTCCTGTTACGTTTACGTTCGTTTTTTTTATGTTTACGTCCATTTTTTTACGTTTTCGTTCGTTTTTTACGTTTTCGTTCGGTTTTTACGTTTTCGTTCGTTTTTTTACGTTTTCATTCGTTTTTTACGTTTTCGCCTGTTTTTTACGGTTACATTCGTTTTTTTACGTTTTCGTCTGTTTTTTACGTTTCCGTCCGTTTTTTTTATGTTTTGGTCTTTTTTTACGTTTTCGTTCGTTCTTTTACGTTTTCGCCTGTTATTTACGGTTTCGCCCGTTTTTTACGTTTTCGTCCGTTTTTTTAGGTTTTCGTTCGTTTTTTACGTTTTCGTTCGTTTTTTACGTTTTCGTTTGTTTTTTACGTTTTAGCCTGTTTTTTACGTTTTCGCCTGTTTTTTACGTTTGCGTTCATTTTTTTACGTTTTGGTCCCCTTTTTTACGTTTTTGTTCGTTTGTTTACGTTTTCGTCCGTTTGTTAACATTTTCGTCCGTTATTTTACGTTTTCGTCCGTTTATTACGTTTTTCCCTGTTTTTTACGTTTACTTTTGTTTTTTTATATTTACGTCCATTTTTTTACGTTTTCGTTCGTTTCTTTTACGTTTTCGTTTGTTTTTTACGCATTCGTTTGTTTACATTTTCGCCAGTTATTTTATGTTTTCGTCTTTTTTTTAAGTTTTCATACATTTTTTAAACGAAAACGTACAAAATTAGACGAAATCGGATGAAAATGTAAAAAACGAACGAAAACGTAAAAAAGAACGAACACGTAATAAACAGACGAAACCGTAAAAAACGGACGAAAACGTAAAAAACAGACGAAAATGTAAAAAACGGTCGAAAATGTAAGAAAACATACGAAAATGAGCGAAAACGTGCGAAAGCGAGCGAAAACATAGAAAAACGTGCAAAGGTGTGAAACCGTACGAAAACGCTTAAAACGTACAAGAACGTAGAAAACGTAAAAAAATGTGAAAACGTTCTTAAACGTAGCCCGTTTGGCCCGCGCCCGTTTGGCCTACGCCCGTTTGACCCATATTTTAAAAATCACCCGTTTGGCCCATTGCTCGTTTGGCCCGTCGCCCGAACCCGCCCGACCCGCCTATTTTGCCACCTATAGGTTATACATCAGACATCGGCTCAATCTGAAGAAAATTATGTGAAAGCTTTACAAAATTATTATGTTCCTTATGGAATAGAAGAATAACATAGATGTTGAAAGCTTTTTGTTGCGTTTACCAGTAGAACCAATGTATAGTTTGTAGTTTAAAATAACTCAATTGTTGTTTACAAAACGCTCTATACAAAACACGCCGCAGCGATGCGCGAGCAACAAAATCTTGTTAGAATAATAACATGTTATTGATAATACATAAATAATTTTTTTTAAAACTCCGTGCGTGCACGGGGTATTATAACTAGTACTTTGAATAACAAAAACGAATTTACAAATTTTAAATGCCAAATTTGGAATATTTAAGCTTTTTAAATTAAACATAATTGAAAAATAATAAAAAATAAAAAGAATCATACCTAATAAAGAAACATTCTTTTTTTTTGAAATATAAAAGTTCTCGCTTTTCGTTTTCCTTTACTAGATAAAAGATTAGATATTTTTATGGGTAAATAAGCAATTTACGGTTAAAAACCCCGGTCTAAAATTTTTAACCCCTTTTGTGGGGCGGGGCTGGGGCTTATAAAGACTTATGACTTATAAGCCATTTCATAAGCTCGCGTGACAAACGAGACTTATTTTATAAACTGACTTATTTTAAAAGCCCAAGCCCCTGATAAGCCCCAATAAACCTCTCGCCAAACGTATTTACTCTAGTAGTAATGGGATAGGTGCGGTTAGCATTTTAATTTAAACATAATTGAAAAATAATAAAAAATAAGAAGAATCATACCTAATAAAAAAACATTTTTTTAAAATACAAAAGTCCATACTTTTCGTTTTCCTTTACTAGATAAAAGATTAGATATTTTTATGGGTAAATAAGTAATTTACAGTTAAAAACCCCGGTCTAAAATTTTTAACCCCTTTTATGGGGCGGAGCTGGGGCTTATAAAGACTTATGACTTATAAGCCCTTTCATAAGCTCGCGTGACAAATGAGATTTATTTTATAAGCCAACTTATTTTATAAGTCAACTTATTTTAAAAGCCCAAGCCCCTGATAAGCCCCAATAAGCCTCTCGTCAAACGTATTTACTCTAGTAGTAATTGGATAGGCACGGTAAGCTTTTTAATTTAAACATAATTGAAAAATAATAAAAAATTAGAAATCATACCTAATAAAGAAACATTATTTTTTTTGAAATAAAAAAGTCCACACTTTTCGTTTTCCTTTACTAGATAAAAGATTAGATATTTTTATGGGTAAATAAGCAATTTACAGTTAAAAACCCCGCTCTAAAAGTTTTAACCCCTTTTATGGGGCGGGGCTGGGGCTTATAAAGACTTAAATTTTTAACCCCTTTTATAGGGCGGGGCTGGGGCTTATAAAGACTTATGACTTATAAGCCCTTTCATAAGCTCGCGTGACAAATGAGACTTATTTTATAAACCAATTTATTTTATAAACCAACTTATTTTAAAAGCCCAAGTCCCTGATAAGCCAAAGCCAAACGTATTTACTCTAGTAGTAATGGGATAGGTGCGGTTAAAGTAAGAAATTTGAATCCAAAAGAAAAAAAGAAAAAATGAGTTTTTTTTTTAACGGCGACTTTATTAGAACCACTAGCAAGGAGCTAGTAAATTACAAAGGAATCAAAAAAGGGTGTTGAAACCCAATTCAAAGTTCTATTACATCTAGCTACACACCAATAAAAAGAGCGTAAAACAATATTGTCGAAAATAGCATCCTTTCGGGGAATAGGAGACGCAAAAAGGAATTGGTTCCTGAAGTTCCAAAGGCTCCACCAAGAAACGTAAAACACGCCTTTCAACACCTCTTTCGTCTTAGAACCTAAACGGATAGATTTGAACCAAGAGAGCCAATCTCGTACGACCTCATAAGGGATGAACATCCAATTCCACCACCTACAGATTAACTTCTAAAAATCTTTCGCCAACAGAGCAACCGAAGAATAAAAGGGACGAACCCTCGAGCACGTGATCACAAAGAGGACAAGCCAAAGACGGAAGTGAGACATACAACAGACAAATTCGATCTAAGTAGTAATACGACCGAGATAAATTTTCCAAGCACTAACGTTTACCTAATCGGGAATATTTTTATAATCCATCGAGTAGGAACTTCCATTTTAGGGAGAAAAGCCTCATCTAACATAGATCGAACATCCTTGACTTGAAAAACACCATCGCCATTTAAGTCCCAAAACCATCTGTCATCCATATTCGATAAAATAACCGATCAGTAATAAACGAAATCTTATCAAGTTGTATGTGACCTACACCTCCTCGGACATGACGACGAAAAGAAGAGGAGATAGACGTATTCATCTTATCAGCAACCGATATGTCTTTATTCTCTTCAAGAGCAAACAAACGAGGAAAAGAAAGCTTGAGAAGATTATCGCCAATCCAAAGATCTTTCCAAAAGCTTGTACCTGTACCTTTTCCCACACGAATCTTACAATGAGAAATGAGATCGACACCTTTGACTTTAAGGGAGTTAACTTCTGTTATGATGGAGCTCCATGTCGAATGAAAGCAGCAGAAAGAACATGACCATTCAAGCCATGTAAAGCTGATATAATCGGGACAGAATGAGTTATCAAGACAAGAGGTAGCGCCATACCCACTTGAAAAGAAGAGCCCGATTGAGAGCGAAGAAACTAGAAACTCCCAACCCTCCGAATTTCTTAGAAGCAAGCACCTTAGACCATTTGACCCAAGCAATCTTTCTATCACCCTCTTGAAAGCCATTAAAAAAATTCCTACGCAGACTCTCCATATAATTAAGAACAGATTTGGGAACCTTGAAAATCGACATGTTGTAGATAGGAGTGGAGCCAAGAACCGATTTAAGAAGGGTAAGACGACCCCCGACAGATAAGGTATTAAGTTTCCACCTAGACAACCTCTTCTTCATCTTATTAATCGTCTCGTCCCAAGCCTTTTTAGAAGACATATTATCTCCTACTAAAATACCCAAGTATTTAAAAGGAGCTTTCATTATCAAACAACCAATAGACTTAGCAGCTTCAGCCACACAATTATCTGGGATACCGACACCAAGAAGATGACTCTTCTGAATATTTATTGACATACCAGAAAGTAAGGAGAAGCATCGAAGAATATTCATGATACCCTTTAAGTTAGAATGAGACCACTCACCAATAAATACCGCGTCGTCGGCGTAGAATAAATGAGACAACGTAGTAGAAGGGTCAATCTTGTATCCTTTGAAAATTCCTGCTTCAACTGCCCGGGAAAATGATAAGTGGAGAGACTCCATAATGAGTAAAAACAAAAAGGGAGCTAAGGGGTCCCCCTGTTTCAAGCCTCGGTATAAATGAAATTCAGTAGTCGGACTCCCGTTAACTAAAATAGAGGCCTTCCCTGAAGACAGACTTCCACGAATCCATGAACGCCATTTAGGACCGAATCCAAAAGAGATGAGAACATCATCAAGATAATCCCATCTAACGGAATCATAAGCCTTGGCGAAATCGACTTTAAAAATCATGGCTTGTTGCTTTTTAAGTTTGCACCGAGCTAAGATTTCATTGATAATAAAAGGACCATCGAGAATCTGTCTATTAGGAAGGAATGCAGTCTGAACATCTGAGATGAGATCCGAAATAACCAAGGAAAGCCGAGAAGCTAGGATCTTAGTAACGACTTTGTAAAGGCTTCCAATTAAACTGATGGGACGGTAGTCACTAACAACTTTCGGATCAAGAACTTTAGGGATGAGGGCCACAAACGAAGAGTTGCATCCAATAGCAAAATCTCCATGATCAAAAAACCATTTCACAGCTATGCAAAAGTCAGGCCCAACAACGGTCCAATACTTACAAAAAAATTCGAAAGTAAAACCGTCCGGCCCAGGGGATTTATCAACTCCACAACCCCACACGGCTGTGCGAATATCTTCATTTGAGATCGGAGATTCCAATTCTAAGATCTGATCATTATTAAGACGATTAGGAAAAGGAAAGTTAAGACTACCTCGTCTAGAACCCGGGTCTTGGAATTTGTCCGTAAAGTGCCTTCTAAACTCTTGTCAGGTTTGACAATCCAATCACCATCTACCATAATACCTTTAACTACAACCGGTCATGAAATTAGTCATGACAGTTTGTCTGCAAATATTCAGCATCAAGACAAATTGAAGTATGAACCAATATAAATGTTAAGATGAACAAAAAAATAACCATCTATACTTGATACAAGTAGACAAAAAGATACATTTTATTAGCAGCGTGTAAGCTCTCATCATTAACATGCAAAGTGATGCAACTATGCTTATATAACTGTCAAGTATCTTTTACATAATCTACGCTCAAACTACATCACAAACTCTTTCTCATTGAGATTAGCAGCAGCTGAAATAGAAGCAGCCACTCCAGTGGGGTGGGCTGTCGAATTAGGATTATTCCGCCTCTCAGCATTGAACACACCATCAGCATCTTCTCTCGTAGCTGCCTTATCCGCTGGAAGCTTCACAGTCGCATCCTGCCAATTTTCATTCAATATGAAAAGACTCGATATTGATCACATTTAAGAACAACTTATTCTGTACGCGACTGACTAACTATAAATAGTTGAATACTATATAGGAAAAATTGCCAAGAGATGCAACTTAAAATACCAAATTTGCTAATGTGGGAATCCACTACTTCCTTGCTAGTAAATGCTATAACCGGTTCAAGTTTATAACAATATGAAAAAAAACTATGAATTCTGCTTCATAATTAACAAAAAGTGGGGAAATGCTGTCAATTCTTTAGCAAATTTAACTAAATTTGCTAAAAATTCGACATTCACGAACTCTTAATTGGATAAAAGAAACTGACCATAGATTTTCCACTATATAAATAAGAAATTTGGTATCCACTCCTAATCACAGTTATACAGGCCTAAACAATCAAATCCCAAATCACATAATAAAGTCAGTTACACTCAAACAAAGATGTCCATGGAACACTTACCGTGAGAACTTCACTAAGTGTGACTTTATCTTCATCACGTGTGGACGTGTTCAAAGTAGCAGCTGATTGAGCTTGAGCAGCAACTTCACCAGTTATAAATAAAGTACTACCAGTAGCTCGAACCTCTGCCGCTTGAATCGCTGCAGCATCACTCTGCTCCACCGCCTTGCTACCTGCGGTCCTTGCTGTAGCTTCAAGTGCTTCACCGATCGTTATAACACCTTGGTGGTGGACATCTCCAACACCAGCGTCGTTCTGGTAGAGTACCGGTGTAGCCTCTGATAATGAATGACTCAAACCACCTGCGTAGAAACAAACTTATATGTGATCATAGGGAGTTGATTTTACACAAGAAATACTTTGTACAACATCAACATGTAGCATAGTGCATTAGTACCACATAACATGTATTTTATCCAAACAAATTATTTTTTCATGTCACTTTAAGTAGTCAAATCACATAACCAGATTGCTATTTTGTTCTCTTTGATCATTGTGCTTATTTTGACTTCAATTTAATCACAAAATGTATTTAATTAATATGTTCCAATGTATTCATTAGATGTATGTTTTCTTTTTATTTCATGTTGATCATAAAAATCAAATGTTTTTGCAATTAAATGAACAAATAGAATCCAAACTTGCTTTTATTTCCATTCGACTATTAGGGAACCAAACCAATTAAGGAATCTTTTTACTAGCCCGTTTGGTTCTTGGTTTTGGCATGGCTTTGTGTCTTGGATGTGAAAATTTTAGTATGCAAAAAACGAGGCCCAGGGATGGATGAATCCCATGCAAAGAGCCAGGATATGTAAGAAAACTAGCGTAACCTTTTTTGTCTTTTCTAAAAAGGTGGGCCCTCAATTGATATCAACCAATCAAAATACTTTCAAATTTATTTTATAGAGGAATGCTACACCCACACATTTTTTACATAAAAAAACCCACATCCCTCTGTCCCTTTTTAAGTGTCCACCATCAAAAAGCTCAAATATTAAGAAACAGGTAAGAAAGCCTTTGTTTAGGTAAGCAAATGACAATATAGCCCATGTACTTGATATGCAATTTTACACTGTACTCGTATAAAATTTGTCTTTTTGATGTACTTTACCTGTTGCAAGTTGACCAAAACTAAATGGAGCCAAAAATTGGCGCCTTGTTTGCCACAAATTCAAAAGTTCCCACTAAATGTCCATGCATTTTATGAGTACTCCGTATTTGTTTACATGGCAGTGTGTAAATGGAGATAGATCCTCCCATACATCCTATACTAAATTAATTTTACATGTCTTTTTTCTTTTGAAAATGGAACATGACTTAATTCCATGCACTCAAAAAACCTTAACTAATTATGAACGTCAAACAATTTATCAAACATTGTTAGAAGAAAGCTTAGATGGTGAGTTAAAGAAAGGATCCATTGGCATTTTGGCAGAAAAATATGGCGTCTCTAAGCGGACCATAAGTCGTATTTGGCATCGAGCTAGACTTCAAGTCCTACATGGATCAGTGGTTGATGTATCTTCAAAGAAGGCTTGTGCAGTTGGACGAAAACGTATACAAATCGATTTTACTCAAGTTTCACAAATTCCATTACGTCGTCGCACGAATATTCGAACTCTTGCAAAATCAATAGATGTTCCAAAATCGGTCGTGCATAGAAGAATCAAAGAAGGGGAACTTCGACCACATACGAATGCCGTCAAACCACATTTGACCGATGAAAATAAAAGGGCGAGGTTACGTTTTTGTTTATCTATGGTCACGCCATCCTTTCTAAGTTTTAGTCCTACATTTAAGGATATGTACAACATCATCCATATTGATGAAAAGTGGTTTTATATGTCCAAAAATAGCCAAAATGTTATTATTATTAGTGGATAAATAAACTCAAGTCCGTTTGTGGGTTTAGGTCCATTATGTTAATAAGGTTAGGGTTATGCATTTGTACTGTATAAATTGTGATCAATAATAAAGTTATACCCACGATGTTTTCATTGTCTAACATGGTATCATGAGCTAATATGGTATCATGACACCATGAGCAGGAGACCTAATCGGTTATCAAGTCGTTAATTCTATACCACTCCGTCAAACCTCTCTATTTTGTATCTCAAAACCTTGGCCACCACAAAAATACAAAAAAAAACCTACATTTGTTTGTTTATTTTTATTTGTGTTTGTGATTTGTGCTAAGGTCGCAAATCAACACGATTGTTATATGTTTTGGTGATTTGTGCTAAGCTAGGTTACAAATCCACACATTCGTGATTTGTGTTGGTGATTTGTGCTAAGGTCACAAATCCACACAATTGTTAATTGTGTTGGTGATTTGTGCTAAGGTCACAAATCCACACAATCGTGATTTGTGTTGTTGGTGATTTGTGTCATTTGTGTTGGTGATTTGTGCTAAGATCACAAATCCACACAATCGTGATTTTTGTTGGTAATTTGTGCTAACGTCACAAATCCACACAATAGTATATTGTTGTTCGTGCTTCGGTTATATCGGTTTATTGGTTTATGACTATAAGATTGTTTGAAGACGATTGTCGGATGTCTTATCTTTTATTATTTAATGTTTTGTTTTTTTTTCTTTTCTAGTTTACTATTCCAGTCCGAGCTTTCGCGATTTCGCCGCTTGGACTGGGAGAGTATTAGTGGATAAATAAGCCCAAGCCCGTTTGTGGGTTAATAAGGTTAGGGTTATGCATTTGTACTCTATAAATAATATAGTGATAGATAATAAAGTTATACCCACGGGGTTTTTATTGTCTATAGCAATTATGACGTACTTCTTATGGCATAAAAAATAATTAAATTGTGAGGGCTTGAGAAAAGTCGTAAAACAACCGCCGCAGTACAGATTACGCCACATACATTATTATTATAGCCGAAAAGGCTTGACTTCACATGGATCCTTTTCCGTTTACGTAACCCATCAGAAGTAAGTTACTATTAACTTTTTATTTTCTAGTTAACCATGGTTTTTCGACCTTTTAATCAACTAAAAAATGATCAACTAATCACGTGGTGTGAATCCACAGCCACGCATAATCACGGGATCTCGTGGCCACTTACTATAAAATAATTCAAGTGATAGAAAGATACAAACCTGACCATCCACAGTCTCGGTAACAACTCGAGCTCCAGGCAACTCAGTAGCCGTAACAGTCACCCCATGACCACCATCCATGGTCACATCATCACGTCCAACAAACCCACATCTTTCATTAACACCAGCAGCCTTCTGCATGGCAGCAGCTGTGCCACCTTTCTGTGTCCCTCCAAATACAGTCGCCTCGGCTGCTTGCATCATAGCTGCATCTTGTGGGGCCACTGGCTTCTTAGCTAACTCACCAGAAACTGAAAACATGTCACCGTATGTAACAGGTTTCTGTTCTTTCTGTTGTTGTTCTTGGTTCATGTTTTTTTTCTGGTTTTCTTTTGTTTTTGTCGGTGTGTTGAGGTGCATGGCTTAAATATATGTGTTTAACGTTTTGTTTTAAGGACACGTGGAGTCTAGGGAAGGGGGACATGTGGACACGTGGCGAATTGTTGATGAATGAAATGTTTGTTTTTAGCACAGGTGGTTTGATTCTTTTCTTGTACGACGGAATTACCGTCTGACTTCACATGTTTTGGATTGGGTTTAGAGTTTAGACGACAAAATAATTACTACGGAGTACTATGTTTTTCTTTTATGTCAATACGTAACCAATATTATTTTTCTCACATTGAGATATGAAAGTTTTTTTTTTCAGTATAGGATTTTTTTCCGACGGATGTTGTGAGTTATTTTTTAACGAGGTTCAGTCACTCGTGCGTTGCTGCGGAGCGAACGAGATTATTTTTGCAACAGACCGATAACGCCAATGAACCGATAGCCTCAAAGACTATTTCCGTACATATATTTAAAATATATATTAAACTTCAATATTTTTTTATAAAAGCATACGCATATCAGAAGTATAGCAATATTGGGCTCGTTTTGTTCGCAATTCGATGATCTTTTCATTGACATTTTTTTTCCGAATGAATCGATAGATGCATGCTCCATATTTGATGAATAAAGTTTGTTATATAAAAAAGTCGTAAATAGGTTAAAGTTGAAGGTCTGTTTTGTAACGTTTAGCATACTTGAGGGTGTGTTTTGAAAATTAATTAACTTTTTTTTCGTCGGAGTGCGTCGTGGAAAGTTTTTTTTATTCTTTTTGTTGCAACGTAAGTCACGAAATTTTTATTATTTATTTGAAAAAACTACTGCTCTTTAATATATGTATACAATTAGAATGGTTAGTGCTTTTAAACGAAAATTTTAATAATCTCACAATATTTATAAAACAAACTACCAACCACAATCATTTTAGTTGGAGAATTTCTCGCACAACATGTGATACCATTAAAACACAAGCCCTTGATTGCCGGCTATCTTTTTTCTCTCTCCTCTAACTAAAATTCCCGCCATAATCTCCATCAATAAAACTCACAAAAAGCTTAATAAACCTAAGTTTTTCATTCTAAATATCAAAATCAATTACAGATTTAGAATCAACCTGTAATTTGCACATATTGATACTAATTTTATTGTATTTCGAGCCGGATTTTGAAGGTCTAATAATGGCGATTTTGGCGCCAAAATTGGAATTTTAAAATAACCTTGAGTTTTAGAGTGTTTAATGTTCAATTTGATAATCTCAGTTAATCTTGTGTTTTGGATCTATTTGAGGGTTTAATTTTGTTTTTGATTAGTGATCATTGATCTTCCTTAATTTTTTGGAACCCAAAATCATGAGATCAGAGAGGACGATTAAGCCTACACAAATTTTTGATAATTATGTTAATACTACTAGTAGAAACAAGAATAAACAGAAAATTGTAACAAAAAAGAATAAGAATATTAGTGAGCCTGTGAATGGAACAGTATAATGTGATGGAAATAGTGAATTTGTGATTAACACTGAGAAAGAGGGATGTAATGGTAGTATGAGGAGTGATGATGATGTTAGAACCGGGGAGAGTCAAAAGGAGGTTCAAGAGGGTTGTATTTGTGAGAATGATGAGTTCCAAAGGGAAGTGGTAAAGAGTATTGTGGAAGATGAAGTTATGAGTGGAATACATAATGATGCTCCTTTGAAGGATGTTACTAATGCTGGTAATGGTACTAATTTATATGATAACTCTGCTAATACTAGTACTAATAGTGACAATAATGATAATAGTGATGAGATTGTTAAGGATAGTGATGAAATTACCAGCAGTGGAAATGATAAACAGAATTCTTATGCTAAAACCTTGACTAACAGCCTAAATGTTGATGGAAATCAGTTGTTTGTTATTCCAACTAGTATTAACAACAAAGGTGAAGAGGTAGTTCTGTTTGATGAAGAGCTTGTAAGAGAGGGATGTGAAAAATGAAACCTTACTGTTTGTGGTTATTTTGTTGGATGTAAAATGCATGTAAATGAGCTTAAGTACAATATTAGAAGAATGTGGACCAGGTATGAGTTATATGATATTATAGTGGATGCTGATGAAATGTGCTTTTTCAAATTCAAGGATGAAGAGGGTATGAAAATCATCAATGACCAAAGTCCGTGGATTTTTAATGGAAACCTCTTATTGTTCAAAAATGGGATCCTGAGATTATAATAGAGAAGGAAAATCCATGTAAAATCCTTGTTTGGATTAGGCTCTACAATGTTCCCCTTGAGGCTTAGAGCATCAAAGGAATAAGTACTATATCTAGCAGGCTGGGGAGACCAATAATGATGGATCAGATTACTGAGGGTTCTGGTAGATTTGGATATGCTAGGGTGTTAGTTAAAGTGGATGCTAGTAAAAGTTTCTTGGATAAAGTGTAAATCAATTATGTGGATGCTCAAAAGAAGATCAAAATGACAAAGTGGATAAAAGTAGAGTATTCATGGAAACCAGACAGATGTAGTCATTGCAAGGTCTTTGGTCATACTGTCAATTATTGTAAGGCTAAGCAAATGATGATAAAAATGATACCAATCAGGAGGCTAGGGGAAATTGTAGTTGTTATTCCCTTTGAGTTAGTGACCTAAAACTAGAAAGTTAAGTAACTCATGGCTTGTAGTAATGTATAGAAAATTAGTTTTGATAAGTAATAAAGATAAAACAGTAAAGAACACAAAACTAATTTTCAATGTTTAACTCTTTATGTTTATTAAGAATTATACCTCATTGTATGTAGAACTACAATGGGGATTGAATGATAATGTGTGTGTGTGATCTCCTCATTAACAACTTTGTATGAACCTAAAGTGTTATGCAAAGCTGACTACTATGCTAACCAACTGAGCTTGCTCAGGGACTTAGTAGACATTGGAGGAGTAGGTGTTTGTGAAAGATTACGACTTTGAATGCACAAACTTAACCCTACTCCTTTACAAGACGTTTTCTATTTATACTAATTAGGTAGGGTCATACCCACATGGGTGATAAGTGTGTGTCCCAATACTTATAGTCTAGTACATATTGTACAACTTTATCTCTATTACATTTCTAATCTAAGCATGGGACAAACACACTTTCTAAGATCAGTACTGACACTGATCTTGTCTTTATAACCTATTCAAGATAGTTTGACTTCAGGTGGATAAGAGCTTGGACTTATCCATTTCAAACTATCACGCCTATTATTTAGTCTCTTGTCTTTAGGGTCTTCTAGTTGTTGGAGATCGTATGGGTTCAGTGAGTTTATTGCCACAACTCACTGAACCCATCACCTTCTTCTTTGGCTCAGGCTTCATTCACCGAGAACTTCCTTACTGAATGCTAGAGTCTTTCTTGTAAACTCAGGCTGAGCATCTTAAAGGCAACTCACTGAGTGACTGTTCACTCAGTGACCTTTGAATGTTAAAGGTTATTTAACACTTAGGATATTTTGTATTAAAATCCAAGTGAAGGATCATTAGGCACTGAATAGGCCTAACAATCTCCCCCTATTTGATTATAAATATAGCCTAAGTGCTTTTCAGTGTGAGTGTTTGAGCAAATTTCCGTAGATGCTCTTCAGCCCTGATCCTTAGGAGATCCTGCATCTACTCCTTCGCCACTTAGGCTGAAATAAGAAAGAACACCGTTAGCTCGCCTCAGGTTTTAAATCCGAGACCAAGCTCCGGCGTGAGAGTAAGTGTATGCTTGGTATAAGTTTAAGTGAGAGAAACTAAAGATAGCGAGAGTAACAGGGTGCTCAACAATCAACTTCTTTAGCTTCAGGCAGAATCTGACATTCTCTAGGGACTTGATCATTGAGGCCATTACTAAGTATGATACCAGAGAATCCATTTCAACCTTGTGAATATCATTCCATCTTTGGAAGGCTTCTTCAATGACCATATTGTTTACGAATGGAACACCTTCAGGGGGACTTCTATTGAATTCCAACCCAGGCACTTTGATATCATGTTCCAGTTCTATGTGCTTCCTCTTTCTTCCTGAGGACTGAGATTGATCTTGTTTAGGGATAAGAGCTGGGAGAGCAGACTGAATTCTAAGCTCTTCAGATATCTTTTTCAATCTTTTGTACCTCTTTCCCAAGGATGTCATCAGATCTTTAACTATGGTTTTATTTTTCTTCTGAATGATTGGACCCAATTTATCCAACTCAGTGAGTCCAAAATCAGATAACTTAAATGGCTTATGAACATCAAAGTTTCTCCTGTCATTATTCCCGTAGACAGTGAGTATTGCAGGCTTAGATTTGGGATGAATTTTCACATATGTGATTAGGCATCATGGGTGTCTGCTAGAGAGGTGTCACTTGTATTGCTCAGCTCTCTTTTTGTTGAGCTACATCAGCCTTTTGGTTTTCTCAGTGTGTTGCCTCTTGTGAACTTGCATTTCAGCATCCTGAGCATCTTGAACTTTTCACCTGCCTTTGCACTGATGACTTTCTTAGGATCAATTCTAATCTTCTCAGCCTCTTCTTGAACAATTTTGATTACTTTAGTCTTTATCATTTCATGCTCTTGCTTTTCAGCAGCTTTTTGATTTTGTCTTTTTTTCTCCAGTGTCATTTGATTCCTCATTTGTGAGATGATACCATCTTTCCATTTATCATGTAAGAACCTCTAATAGTTTATATGGGTCCTCTTGAACCACTTGTGATGCAGGCACGAGCTTCATAGGGATTCAAACATCACAATTTACTATTTCTTTCCTTTATAATCCTCTCTTGGCGTGATTGAGAACTTGTCAGGCTTGGGGCTATATTATGATTGTAGTGATTGGTTAAGTTTTAGTGGGCTTGACAGTTGAGTTGGTTCTTCCTTAGCTTTGTCAGACTTAGGCTTCTTAGTATCATCATCCATAGCAACATGCTCCCCCTCAGTGTGATAATGAGGTTTTTCAGTGTCAGCCTGTATGACATTCTCCCCCCAACATTTGTTGGCCCTTTAGTGATGGCAAGTGTTGTATGTGGCACACTGCTTGAGGGGGGGTTGAAAACTGACCTTTGAATGTCTAATAAATCACTATCATCATTGATTTGAGTTTTGAAGAGTCTGACTTGAGGGATCAGAGATCTACCTACATAAGAGCCTGAGTGTGCTCAATCTTTGTAAGTCTGAGGTCAACATTCCAGGTCATGAATGTAAAAGACTTAGCCCACGTTTACAAGTGATAATTTTGAGCATCAAGAGTAGCTTTCATAGTTTCAACCAAGGACTTAAGACCAGAGAAATCAAAAGTCTTGGCCAGAGAGAAGAGTTCAGATATGTTGGTAGAATGTGTTGTGTAGGATTCAGTGGCTTCTAACACTTTTTTGTTAAGTGCAGGATCTTCTTTAATAGCATCCTGAATGACTTTGAGAGTTTAGTGACCTCGTTCAAAGCCTTGAGAAGCTTTGCCCTGTCAGTGCTATGTTTGTCAAGGTGGTCCATGGTTGCCTGAACAAGCTTATCAGTTTGTTCTTTATGATCAACATTCTCTTCATTACATCCTTCAATAGAGGCCCTAAGGTCAGCATAAGAGACTGCGACTTCTTTATGCTTTTCCCACTGCTCTTCAGTTAGCCTGTTAAACAACACTTGAGATACTTTTCTAAGATACTTTACCAGTTGTCTTTCAGTGTGTGGCAGAATATTGTCGTATTTCTTGAGTTCAGGACTAGAAGAGTCATAGTCTGATTCTTGAGTGTCTTGAGCAAGAGATGGTTCAGGCTTGTCTGTGTTTGGTGGTGGAGACTGATGTTCTTCTTCATCAGTCTGAGTGTCTTCCTCCATGTCTTCTTTAGCCTCAAGCACATCGTCATCACTTTCTTGAGCCATTTCATCCTCAAAGAGTAGAAATGGTTGAACATCAGCAAAGGTGTTGAGTTGCAGGGTTTGAGTATCCGACTCCGCTTCATAAGAAGTCTTGCCTTTGTTTTTGGTCAGGGACCGATACCTTAATCGAGCTGACTGGGTCTGGTCAGCCTGGTACTTAGCATCAATTCCTGAGGGATCAGCAACAAGATTGGTTTATGGTTTCATATCAGCGGGTGGTTTCAATCCCTTTGAGTCTTTGTCCCCACGTGGCCCTTCAGATAACAACGTGGTTTTAGCCGCACCTTCATCAAAAACCGTGGAAGGCAATCCCATATCAATAGGTTGTATGTTTCCCACTGAGTCTTTGGGATCAGATTTTTTACCCTCAGACAAAGTTTGTGATTTACGAGTGCCCTCATCGAGTGTGGAAGGCAATCCCGTACCATCGAGTTGTATGTTTCTTACTGGATCTTGGGGATCAGGTACGGTGCCCGAGGAGACTGAGTGGGATTGCTCAGAATCCTTTGTTGGCTTGGATGGTGTTACCTTGGTCTCAGTGGGTGTCTTTTTGGACTTAGGTTTCTTCCTCTTTTGAGGCAGTGGCCCTGGAGCCTCAAGGCCCTATGTGTGATAACCATGACTTGAGCAGGTTAGTCAAACCGTTAGTGTTGACTTATGGATATGTTGCAATGTATGGTATGTGTGATTATATGTGTTTATATGCGTGTATGTGGGTTATGTGAGTTTGGATAATCAATTCATTGAGCGTGATCGTCTCATTGGGATTGGATTTTCGTTGGATATTGTGGAGTTCATTTCGTTCACTTTTGGTGACAAGGAAATGATTTTGTGATTTAAGCGTTTTAGTGATTTATCGTGTAAGTAATTATATGTATATGTATTTATGTGTTAGTAATATTAGGATGAGATTAAGTTTTAGTAGTAAGGATATGAAAGAAATGAGTTTGATAAAATATGAGAGTTTTTAGGGACTTTCTATTTATAGAAAGTGAATTTGTGAAATGAAAAGTATTTTTGGAAAAGTATAGTAAATTGCGTTTACGCAAAAAGGTATGCGCAAATAAGCTAAGGTTTTTATAAAAACTTAAGGTAATATTAATAATTAAGTAATTAATTAATTAATAAAAAAAGAGGGAATCGGTCGGTTAAGGGAAAAAGAAAAGAAAAAGGAAACCTAGTTGATATCTAATACTAATTAGGGATTATCTAGAACTCAATATGTGGCCTATAAATATAAAACAAAATCCCAAACCCTCCCCCTATGTAGAACCGGTCGAATAGAAGAAAAGGAAGAAGAAAATTAGGGTTTTTGCTTTGTGAAGATTTCAAGCTTCTAGGTAAGTTTTAATTAATTCTTATTATGTTTTGTTAGATATTAGAAAAAGACTCGGTCACCCCGTGTATTTTACTGTTCATTATAGCTCGTACTTCATTAGTTAAACGTATGACTTTCGGTATCGAACCGGGTACTAATACCCGGTGTTTTGTAAGAACTATAAATACCTCTTCCAACTTTGAAAGAGGTAAACATCTTATTTATTTTACACACACTCTTTAGTGTGTTTTTCTTATTTCTCTCTCAACCATTCTCTCTCTAACTTTCTATCTTAGATTATTACATGATTGTTTCTATGACAAGTGTGAAATTCGGTATCTACAATGGACCAGAGCTAAGTGGATTCGTGGTTGATTCTTGTGGTTAAACAAGATCAAATTCGTGGCTCTTTTTGGTGAAATTAGCCCAAGGCCTTCAAACATTTATTTTGGGTTATGTTTGTTAATATGTGTTTTTTTTTTTGGTACTATCATGTTAACACAAGTTAGTGAAGCTACAATAAGGCTTACTAAGCTCCAAGCTCTGATTTTATAGCTTTAATATTGGTTGGTGTTCTTCGTTGAGGTTTGGTTCGTTTTTAATGATCCACGAAGAAATACATGTTATTGGATGTTTAATCTTCAAATATCATCTTAGTATTACATGTTTCTACCTTATTTTCGTGGTTAAAAAGCTTATTTGGCTTGATTATGCTTAATTCGTGCTTATGTTCTTCGTGGAGGGTTGCTTAAAATATCATTTTCTAAGTGGAGGTTTGACATAAAGTAGGGACAAGATCTGGATTTTGAGGAAAAAAGTTAGCCGGCGGGTTGACCAAGTCAAAGGCGGGTTGATTAAAATAATCAAAATATAGCCGGCGGTTTGGCCTGAAAATGGCGTTTTGAGAACGGCGGTTTGAAAACGGCGGTTTGAAAACGGCGGTTTGGTATTATAAGCAGCGGGTTGATGTTATAGGCGGCGGTTTGAAAATGGCAGTTTTAAAAAGGCGGTTTGAAAACGCAAATTTGAAAACGCCGGGTTGCTTTTATACGCAGCGGTTTGGTTAATTATAGGTGGCGGTTTGGTATATTTTTGGCAGCGGTTTGGTCAACAAAAGTCTGGAAGATGGCGGCGGTTTGCTATTGTTTTAGTGGCGTTTTTGGCACATTTTTGGCGAGGCGGTTGTGCTATAATTTTGGTGGTGGCAGTTTGAATTTTTTTTCAGCGGCTGTTACAATCAGTAGGCAGCGGTTTTAATAAAACAAGGTACTTTTGGCGGGAAAAGTTAAGGAAAAGTTTACTTTTTCTATAGCTTTTTAGTCATTTTTTTTTTTTTACACCAAATTTAAATTTTGATAATAGGGTAAAAATTTTGTTAAAAAAATTCAATTTATTTTGGGGGAAAAATTAGAAAAATTAATTTTTTCAATAGTTATTTATTTAAATTTTGGTTAATAGGGTAAATTTTGTGTTTTGGTCAAAAATTCAAATATTTTAGGACCATATAAACAAATACCGTCAACCTAACAGGTATTAAATGTCATTAATCTTAAATTATTCAACCTCAGCAACAAACAATTATTCATTCACGGTTTTTATTGTATTTGTAATATCCCGTTTAAACTTTTAACGGTTTAATCAGAGACTTGTATAATCCTATGAACGTTAATTTGGATTCAAAACTACAACATCAATCACTTATTACTTAATAGATCTTAATTTCATTTACACATCGAATTTATATGTAATCTTTGATTTCTATTTTTCAGAGATAGAGTCTGCAGAGCCACAAACTGGTGTGTAAACAATTTCACTTGTGTGCGCATGACAATGGTTTGAACATCTCGAAACATCTTAGTAATTCTCTATCAAAACAGTTATTCGTGTGTGATATGATGCATTTAAACCTGCATTTCTCGCGTTCTTCGTGCAGGAGCATCAGACTTTCGGATTATAAGATGTTCTATTAATTTGGACAATTAAATGTACATTTTAAAAGATGAGAATCCTTATGAGGTTCATGCAAAGACTTGTCTTGGAAGTACTCCGCTTGCAGTTTCAAAGAATATTTGCCTCACAGCGGTAAAACTCTTCAATCATCTAAGTTAATGTCTGGCAGGGACGCTTTCAACATTGTACCATGTACTGTGATCCCCTCCCCCTTGAAATTACAGAGCATTTAATCGAGTACCCTAGATATGCTTTGTAGATTTGTACTTCATGAACGTTAATTCAATATGGTATATTACGATGGAGGAAAATGAAGTAAATGCACTAAAGGAGAATGGAAGACAGTTGCATGATGAAATACTTTATGAGCATCAAATAATGAAAAGTGTCAAGATGCAGTCACAAGATATTCATATCAATCCGGTTCAAGCAGTGGATGATAGTTCGATTGTATCGAAAAATAGTTTGATAGAGTCAAAAAACAACAATGCACTCAGCAAATCAGAGATTGAAACTCATATGCATATGCGAGAGGAAAAGGTCGATATGCGTGAAGCATTAGATGTCGGGTTGGTTGTCACAGAAAGCAGTGGGACGAATCCCGACAAGCAGGATACAGTAGCAGTCAGATGATTATACCAACATGACTGTGGATGCAAATATCGGACCAGTAAATGACGAAGAGCCATTTGCTGAGGTACAATTGACTGCTCAACACAATATCCTTGCTAATGAACAACAAGCTACTGAGCATCTGTACATAGGTATGGACACCATCTGTTGGAAAAACTATTGATAGCATTACCACTCCTAATTTCATCAAAACATGTGTCATAGGGGAGGAGAGATTGTCCAGGGTGCTGAACAAGTAAAAAGTCCTTTACTTAATGCTGAGTTTTTTAGAACGAAAGATATGGTTGAAAATCCTTGCTAATGAACAACAGCATACTGAGCAATCTGAACCTAGTTATGACACACATCTGTTGGAAACTATTGATAGCAATACCACTCCTAATTCAACAAATATGTGTCATAGGGGAGGAGAGATTGTCCAGGGTGCTGAACAAGTAAAAAGTCCTTTACTTAATGCTGAAGTTTTTTTTTATAGAACGAAAAGACTATGGTGTAAAATGATGTTTACAGTGAACTTTCAAACAGATTTTTTAAACTTGAAAAACATTGTATTTCACTTGAAATTCAAATACAACAAAAGGAAGAAAGTTTTCAAAGTAACAAACCATGTATGAATCAGGACCTTCCTAAATTTCGTGAATTTTTTGTGATAAATGATTTGAAAGCTCAGCTACAGGCCAAAACCACACTAATTTGCGACTTGAAGAAACAAATTAAAAGTCGTGAGGGAGAAGCAAAGTAATGAGGCAAAGTTAACAGATGACTTCGATGATTGAGTAATATTACATCGGAATTAGAACACAGTGTGTTTCGAAATTTACCTTGCATCAAATGAGCACTTACATAAAGAAAATCTGGCATTTGAAATCAGACTTACAAAGAAACTTTTTGGTTATTAAAGAAGAAAGTTCAAGAAATTAAAGACAACAATGACATCTTTAATTTTCTCAAATTAATCAAAAAAAAAATAAAGTTTGGCAAAATGTGATTTAAAAGCTCAGTTTCAGGAAAAGGTCTTTGCAAAAAGGCGGCATTTAATAAAATGAACTTTAGAAAGATAAAGGAAATAAGCGGTGCGATACTAAGTTTGCTAAAGCTTCAATCTTAGGGGAATACCGTCTTTACAACATTTAGAAACATTTATTGTTAGACTACTGAATGCGGTTACGTCTGAAGACTAGAATTTCAAGACCACGGTTTGCCTCCAAAGTTGATGAGAAAAACGATTTGTCAAAAACAGCCTCTCCTCATTATTTGCCTATAGTTAGAGAATCTGCTGCTGCTAAACCTCATCAGGTGAATGCAGCTAACTCCTCTAGGAATAATCATAAAGAATCTTCCATCCCTTTAACTAGGAAAAAGCAAGTTACTTTTACTAATAACACACAGAAACATGAAATGCACCAGAAAGTTCAACAGTCTAATGTCCAGGTGATTCCTTCTACAGGAGTAAGCAGTTCCACTCGTGCATGCGGATCAAAGCCTAGAAGCAATACAAAGAACGATAGGATCCTGCCTGCTAAGAGTGTGAATAACAAGAAAGTAGAAGACCATCCTAGAACAAATAAGTCTGTTTGGACAAAAGTGAATCGGGTTGATTCTGGCATTAGCTCTAAGCGTGTTGTAATTAATTCGAATTCTGAATCTGTGTGCAAAACTTGTAACAAATGTTTAAACTCTGCAAGTCATGAAATGTGTGTTGTTAATATCTTGAATTCTGTGAATGCAACCCCCACTGTTAAAATTGTCTTGAATAAAGGGAAGCAGATTTGGCAACCAAAAGGCAAACTGTCTGATAACAGTTTGAACAAGACCAAACAGGTTTGGAAAGCAACGGGCAAACTATTTGCTAATATTGGTTATCAATGGAGACCCACAGGAAAGAAATTTGCCTTAGGAGAACTGTGCCCTTTAACTAGGATTCCTGTGACATGTACTGCTATTTTGGCTAACCAACAGGACCCCAACACAAATTGGGGATCCGAAATTCCAAACCCTCCAAATTCGACTGTTTTCAAGTGCAGGTGGTACAGATCATCCTTTGGTATCTGGACTCAGGCTGTTCAAAACTCGATTTAGAGGAAGAAATGGCTCCTGTACGCATCAGTTCAGGACCCGAGCCTAAAATGATGTTTGGACAAAACAGTTCAAGCCTCGTTCTTCATCAAATGATGTTTGGACAAAACAGTTCAAGCCTCGTTCTTCATCAAATGATGTTTGGACAAAACAGTTCAAGCCTCGTTCTTCATCAAATGATGTCTGCTCAAATCAGTTCAGGCCTCGCTCCTCAATGTCTTAAGATGTTTGAACACAGCAGTTCAAGCCTCGGTCTTCATTGTCAAAAGACGTTTAAACAAATCAGTTCAAACCTCGTTTCTCAAATGTCACAAAGGCGTCTGCTGGCATCTCTTCAGGCCCCGTTCCTTAAAGAGAAGAAAGGTGTACGCTTCAGTGCGCTTTATCTTCAATAGAAGAGAAATCTTCTTGTTCTTGATCATTCTCATCAACAAGTTTCATATTTTTCCATGCTCGTTCAGTCGTTAAGTGGATCAACGTAGATCAGATGATATTCTAATTCACTAGATCAAAAATGGCAATCACATATGCAATTTTTGAAGGGGAGAATAGTGAATCTAATGTGATCAACACGGTTAAACTTGGTCTCTCAATGTGTATGAAACGATCGAATGTGAAAGAGATGTGAAAAAGAAGAGATGAACAGATCCTTCATTGCTCGGAGTGGTTACAGATTAGAAAGGGAAACCTTCTCTTGGATCTACAGAAGTTGCAAAAGAATCCTATCTTCTGCATTTCAGTTGATATTCGTAGAACACCTACTTTGTTTAGGGCATTCACTTACATCTCGCAGCAAATGTCCTTTATCTATATTCAGCTATTCTGGGAATCTTTGACTCTGTGTCCACAGTTTATGTAAGACTGAGGTTTATAGCTTTCAAGTCAATGAGCACTGGCTTACTCTAAGTGCTGATCTTCTTCAGAAGGCCTTAAATGTCAATCCTGAGATCTGGATCCACATTCGAGTCCACCTCTAGGGTAATATGGTCATAATACATTCACAAGGAGAAGAGTTCCTTCAAACTGGTTGATGAAGATGAAGTTCAACCGGCTCCTGAACCTCATATGGATTATTATGAGTACAATCTATAACATGGTACTCAAATGAGCTTGGAAGTTTCTCAGGCATATGGTCAAGCACATGTTAACAGAGTGGCTATTCGTGAACCTGCTCCATAGACCACCAGAAAACTCCTAGTAGTTGAAGTTGAGGGGAAAGGCAGTGCTACAGATGTACAAGCTACCAAGTCTCTTCTAGAACTGCATAAGCCAAAGAAACAACGTAAATTAATGCATATTCCAGAGGTAGATTATAGCATCTCAGGATGAAACTACTGGACCTTCTATACATCCTGAGGATGTCATCCACAAAGTTGGTTGTGAAACTCTATCTCTGCAGTTGTGAATCTGGTGGTTATTCAGAAATCGAGAAAACAGTGAGACTGATACTGAAATTCTAAATGTTGGTGACGAACAAGGTTAGGATGCTTCTAAAAATAGTGGCTCTGAAGGAATGAACCATTTGAAACTTGGATGAATACAAGGTTGGTTCAATCCTCCTTAGACATTAGGTCGTGCTCTTGCTGGAACCAAACCCTGAGCACTTTGCAGATGTCCTTCCTTGCTACTAATTACCCTAAGGTACATGAAAGCTTGAAGCATACTACTAAGGAACATGTCCACCTGGAGACTCCACCAGCTCATCCAGGAACTCTTTCATCAAATGAAGCATCTTGTAGGATTCATAAGTGGGGAGCAGGATGTGAAAGAAATGGCTGTGATTATACATTTCTGTGCTATAACTCGGGCCTTATCGTACAAGGAAATTATTTTCAGTGCATTTATCCTTAGCAATTGAAAAGAAGGAAAAGTTTCTTTTCGGTCTTGAGGCTATATAACAAAACATTCAAAGTTGTGAGCTCATGACAATGGTTTGCAATTACTTCAGATTGCAACCCGGTTCTCTTTTGAAGGAAAGATTGTCGTCTGAAAGACAACTGTTCCTAACAACGGGTAATTAATGTTACTCAGGCATGAATTACTTTATAACATGAAGTTGGGATTTATGTACGTTCAGTGCATTTTGCTTAATTCGGAAGGATGTCTTCTGTTTGATAAATATAATTTTTCTTAATTGATTCTTCAAAATTATTTGTGTTAACCACGGTGGTAAAAGCGTTGTTTGAAAATCAATTCGGACAATTTAACTCTCAATCAATGACTACAGCTCTTTCAATAGAAAATGGGTCATCGTTTGAGGGGGAGAGTGTTGTTCAAATTTAATGTTTGGGTGCCGATTGGAAAGTGTAACCGGGTCTTGGAGAGACAAAAAGATAAGCTAAAGGAACCAAATCTCTTCAAAGTATCACTGCTTCAAGCTGATGTTCTCGCTAGCGTTACAGTGACTAACTGATACACATCTACACTTCAAACCACCACCGACCACCCACTTACAAAACCTCAGTTTTCTTGAGATATTTGGTAGAAAGTTTAAAGATCTGAAGAAGAAACTTCAGAAATCTCGATTGTTCTTTGTGGAAGGCTCAGAATTATAGGGTTACTGTCTAATTCAAGAGAAGTGAATGATTTAGAATTCAAGCATTAAGGTCTCAATCATCGGTAATTATATATATACATCTCGTACAATTAGATGTTATGGTCAGTCTGTGGAATTTTTCATGGTTTTTCTCATTAAACACTTTAAAAAAACAGGTTTTTGAGGTTTTAACGAAAAAAATTCTCCTCAAAATTATCTATCTGACAATAAAACATACCCTCTAACGATTGAGGGAGAGCATTATTCATGTTCCAAAACTGCTTGGGCTTGTGTTTAATAGGCCACTTTTCTCCCAATTTTAGTAACATTTTTTATATCAAGGTGATATCCAAAATTGTCAATGGGTTTGAAAATTTTTGATAAGGGAGAAAATGTGATTAAAATTTGTAATGTGATCTTTTTATAAGTGTATACCCGCAAACGTGTGCCAATACAGTTTCGAATACTGATTGCACATGTGAGGGGAGCTTTGCGATATGCAAAAACAATCGGGTAATAAACATCTTTGATAGTTTATCTCATAAGTACTGATTGAGTTTTTTCAACAGTGTTGTATGGCAAGGTGAACTGTCCAATAGACTGACATGTATTTATCTTTTATCGAAGTTATAAGGGATTGGTTAGGTTGGGTACTCGTTCCTATGATCCTGACTGAACCGGAGGGATATACCCGGGATAATCCACTAGTTAGTACAGAATTCCTTAGGTATGATAAAAAGGAGTAAATGTGAGAATAAGGGAATAGTGCCGACTGAGATGGAGCTAGCACTAGAATATACCCAACAAGGTGCTAGTCATGAAGTCTCGGTAAGCACTGAAGGGGTTGAAGAATGAAAAAGAATTGTACGGATAAAGGGTGTAAAAAAAGAAGCCCTCCATACTCTCTTAGGCAGAAACCGGGTCAATACATATGCTGTCAGAATCACAAGTTGATTGTGACATTGAAGACGACACCTGGACCCCGTAATGATTGCAAATCCCTTCCCAGCCATTCGAGTTCTCTTGAAGATAACATTGTCTCATTTGTCGCGGAGACTATATCATGCAATCTCTGTCTTCACTCACTCCCGAGTAAGGTCGGTATTGAAAAGGTGGCAGTCAGCTCCAGCTCGATCACTAATATCAAAGCGCACTTTTGAGTCTAGAGCCAAGAAGATCATCAATTAATCTCGTTAGGACACATTTCCATTTATCTTGTCTTTCTCACATGTGGAAACAAGGTTTTCTTAAGATGTACTACGGCAATATCTTGTGAATATTGCCAGAAACATCCGAGTGATTCGAAGGTATTAAATATGAAGATGGAAATCCTGCTAGAGCCTACATCAAACAAGCTCTAGGTAGGTGACTTGTGCGATTCTACAAGAATCAAACTTGTGTCAACTGGAAAGAAACGATGGTGCGATTCTACATGAATCAAACTTGTTCCAGCATAAGAATTGACGGTTATTGAACATTTGACAACCAATCAAAACTATCGAAGTGTTACAAAATATTTTCATTTATTAAACACGTGGCTGATTTTCAAATCATATTTTCTCTTTATGCTAACTGTTTCATTACAGGGATCATTTAAAGATGGAGATGGGGTGGAGATACTGTTCAGTAATGTCAAGTTAATAACCGAATGCTCAGACACGACCTACACTTGTTATGAAGTTATGAAAGATCTCGTATAGGTGTCAAAGCTTCCACAAACTCTGATATCATATTCTTCTTCACAAGTGCACAAGATGGCTATAAATTACTAGATGATGAGAGATTAAGTTTGGCTGATAATCTCAAGAAAGCTCATGATCAAAATCAAAACAAGTCAAAGTGAACAAGCTCAATTGTATCTAAAGTCTCTACCAACAAAGTATAGATGTAACATGAGAATCAATAAGGACTGCAAGTGTAAGAGCTTAAGTTAGTGTTTTCAAGGGTGACCTCCCTTAGGGGGAGATTGTTAGATATGAGTAAAAGACTCGGTCACCCCGTATATTTATTGTTTATAATAGTTCGTAGTTTAATAGTTAATCGTATGTCTTTCGGTTTTAAGCCGGGTTCTAATACCCGGTATTTTGTAAAAACTTTATAAGCCTCTTCCAACTTTAAAAGAGGCAAGCTAGTCATTTTTCCTTTTCACATAGAAACACTATTTCTCTCTCTAGAAAACTCTCTCTAGTGTTTCTCTCTTTAGAAACTAGCCAAATCCAAGAATCGACCCCGTGTTATGATATATGATATACCACAATATATATATATATATATATATATATATATATATATATATATATATATATTTTATTATATATATCTTTTTATTTGTTAATATATATATATATATATATATATATCCGGTTGCGTTGAGAATATTTTTATTTTGAGAAGATTGAAAAATCTACATTTGAGCAAATTGATTCATATTTTTTTATTTGATTCACAAGTAAACATTATTTAATAGTGAATCAAAGCTATAAATCACAAATTTGATTCACAAATCATTGCTAAAATCGAGTTATGGTAATGATTTCTTAAATTTGTATAGAAGATTCAGTATTTTACTTATATTGCAAAAACGAGAGAGTTTTTTTAACATTGATTCGAATTTTTTTTACACATTTTAAATTATAATCACATTAAAATGAGTTTTACACTTGAAAAACTTGAATCAAAGTTAAAAATCTATCATTTTTGAAAACCTTCTCAATCTTCTCAAAATAAAAACCTTCTCAATCGATCCAGCTTATATATATATATATACCCAACCAATTATATTTAAATAACTGTTAGTTACCTATATCAGTTTATAACTAACTTAACGGATATTTAAATATAAACCGAATGGACTAATCGTTCAAATACCCAAACTGATGGGTGTTAATGTTGGGCGTCGATATGGGTTTCCCCCATTGGGGTGTTTGGGCCGGTTTAGGAAGGGAGGAAAAAAAGGAAAGAATGAGGTTTTCTTGTTCATCAAGAATTAGGTTTAGGTGCCTATATTAATACCTCCACCTAGCCTCATTATTCATTCATTCTAAAAACTCTAAAACCACCTAAATAGTTTTCGGTGAACCCTCCTCTACTAGAACCGATTTCGACCAAACCCTAAAAGGGATTTTTGGTTCTTTCTTCAAATCTTTTTCGATTAAACCCAAAAGGGTTATTGGTGCGATTTGGTATCCCACAAGATCGACTACAACAGCTTCAAGGTTCGGTTTACAAGTTCTCTAAGGCGACAACAAATAGAAACCATATTAGGGTTTCTATTTCTTGCTATCTTATCATTACCGAATTTAGTATAAACCCTAATTAGGGTTTTGGTTTTTTGGTAATCATTCAAACTAGGGTTTGTGATTTCGATCCAAGAAACAAAGTATTATACACTTGGTGTTTGAGAGTCGTTGAAGTAAAGACAGCATTTTCTTTGACATTTGTTTGAGTGTTGTGTGAGCCAATAGTAGAAGGTGGTAAACTTAGTCACTTGTATTCAAGATCAAGATTTCGTTTATTGATTATTGCATTAAACATAAACGGTTGTGTTTCTTACTATATTGTGTGTTATTCTTAATATCAACTAGATCCAATACGCTGCGTACTCGTGTAAAATAGTTTACTAGTTATATATCCCAACATGGCAATCATGGTACATACCTTGTTGGGGTTATAGGTTATACCTTATATAAAACATTGCTAAGTACCGATATGAGTAAAACTTTCTCTTATTGTTTTGACCAAAAAATTATGGCAACATATGCAATTTTGCCAAAAGATTAATTAAAACCTAGAATCTTGATATTATTACTAGCTATATAGATTGAAAAAGAATAGATTTATAATTAAAAGTTAATTAAGTTTCTTGAATCATTTCTTTTTCTCGGCCTTAAGACTCACGCAATCATATTATATGATGGATGTGGCGATCTAGACACTTTAGCAGAAAACCTAGTGAGAGTCTTTTGGTTCTTAGTTTGGGGAAGACTCTTATGAATACTCGGGGCATTATGTAATTTACTGCTTTCTATATAGAGTCTGTCTTCACATCATCTCCTTTTTTTGTCTGTTCATTTACTTATATGTGATATTCCTTGAGACAGGTTAATATATGCAAAAGACTTTTTGAAACTCTAAACGGACTAATACTTAAAGAGAAACTTGTTTTATTTAAACTTATGATTCTTGAGTGTTTATGTTTAATAGGGTGTGGTATCTTTTAATGTTGCTTTATGAAATGTAAATTCTCCGCATGAAACTTATCTCTAGAATCTTGGTTTTAATTGTGTGTTAAATTACACACATAATTATAAACTCCTTGTGGCCTGCTATGTGTTATTTGTAAAACTGGCTTTTGGACAAATTAATACAGACATTAAATCTATGAAACTTGTTTTATTATAACTTGATTTGATTTTTGAAGTCTTATGTGTCAACTTGGGTTCGGCTTACATCCGATAATCATGGCCTATAAGGTTTCCCATGACGAGACTTGAAAATATAAATCATCTTATAATCCGATTAAAGACTATAATGTTTTTATGCTCTTATCAATGAAGAATCACTACTGATCATGGCTTTATTGATCATGGTTTTAGTGGAGATCTAGTGCTTAATTGACCTTTAATCTTTTTCTGCGCCACTAACATGCTTTGGCATATAAGGCAATTATTTGAAGAACTTGTGTCTTCGGACACATGTGAGAGTACAATATAGGGTTTGGTCAATTTTTAATATTTATCGCGTGTAGTCTATTTGACATTAAAAACTTAAGTTTAACAAAATTGTTCTGTCATAACTTTTGATTCAAAGATGTTTTGCATGTTCTTTGTACTCGTTTTAACACATGTTTTTATCAACTTATGTGTATATCCCTATGTGAAATTTTAAGTCTATGCCAACCAAAATAAGAACACGTGCACTTGGATTGACCTCTCTGGTAAGACCTCAAGGCCTTTCCAACCCATAGCAAATTGTTTTTATAGGTCAGATCTATATCAATTTTTGCAAGTTTTTTTTGGTGGACTTAAATCGAGTTACCTGGTCAGACCTCGGACTCAAGGCATAAGATGAGACAAAACATGCACATGGCATTACTATATGAGTTACTAAAGTCATGTGTCTTATAAAACTAAGAGTTGCATTTACAATGCAATTACGCACGCCGCTTACCTCTTGCCCTACTTGTTTACACATTGGGTCCGGACACTTCTGTAATTGGTGGAGGTCAAGGTTGGATCTTAGTTTTTTAGTAATTTATATGGGGTAGTTTTTTATTTTTAAAATTTTAATTATCGAAAATACTAAAATTAAACTTTCTATGTTCTGATTAATTGTATTATTGCAACATAATTCGTAAACGAAAGTTTGTTTTCTTAAAAAGACAAACATAGTCTATTTTCCTGGTAAGAAGAGTGAGACTTACTCCTATTTCTTCTCCTTGGTTGACAAAACTAAGATAGGATTACAATTCAAATTTTTTTATTATATTTAAACTCACTTACAATCTTTTATTACCCTTTTTCGGTTATGAAATAATTGAAAGATAAAATATTTTGTGTAACTAGAGAACATTTTCTCTATAGCTCAAATCATCAATCGTCTTGCGATTTTCCATTTCAGCCTCGTTGGGACATAACGACCCGGAGACACCCTATACTGCTTCCGGTTTTCTTGCTCTCGCGTGGTTTCGTCCCTTGGTGCATTTATATCATATATAGATGATTTTTAAGGGGTGAGTTTGCGCGAGTCAGAAGGGAAAGAGTAAGCTCGCTTATGCTCCCAAGCCCAAGATTCCCCCTTCACCAAAGTAGGAAAATCCAATAAAGGACTCTATCTGTCATCAATGTGGTGATACAGGTTATTAGAAGCGGAATTATCCCCAATACTTAGCCGAGTTGCTGAAGAACAAGAAGCTATCTCTAGGAGCTAGCGGTTCAGGTATCTTCACTATAGAACTCTATACTTTCCCTAATAAATCTTGGGTTTATGACACTCGTTGTGGCACTTACATTTGTAATACAACTCAGGGTCTAAGGGCAAGTAGGAAGCTAAAGTCGGGAGCTTTAAGTTTGTACGTGGGCAATGGTCAGCGTGCAGCCGTTCAAGCTATTGGCGAATTTTATTTATGTCTCCCAAGTAGCTTAGTTATTGTTTTAAACAATTGTCATTATGTTCCCTCTATCACTAGAGGAATTATTTCAGTTTCCAGATTGTATAACGATGGTTTTAGTAACCGTTTCGTGGATAATGAAATTTTAGTTTCTAGGAATAATTTGGTTTATTTTAGTGCTGTCCCAAGGGATGGTATTTTTGAAATTGATTTATCTTGTTTTAATACAAATGATAGTTCTATGTATGCTGTAAGCAACAAAAGAGACAAGTTAAACTTGGACACTGCTCACTTGTGGCATTGTCATCTTGGATATATTATCAAGAAACGTATTGAGAAGTTGCCGCATGATGGACTTCTTAATTCAATTGACCTTAAGGTTTTTGAAAAATGGGTCTCTTGTATGTCTGAAAAGATGGCACGAAAACCTTACACGCATCAAGTGGAAAGGGCTAAAGATCTACTTGGACTTATACACACTGATGTATGTGGCCCATTTAGAATCGTATCAAGACAAGGAGCTAGCTACTTTGTCATTTTCACTAACGACTATAGTCGTTATGGTTATGTTTACTTGTTAAAGCATAAACATGAAGTGTTTGAAACTTTTAAAGTGTTTCAAATGGAAGTAGAAAATCAACTTGGTAAGACCATAAAATCAATACGTTCTGATCGTGGGGGCGAGTATATGAGTCAAGAGTTTTTGGATCATCTTAAGGATCATGGGATAATCTCCCATCGTACTCCTCTTTACACGCCACAACACAATGGTGTGTCAGAGAGAAGAAATAGAACCCTACTAGATATGGCTCGATCCATAATGAGTCAAACAATTCTTCCAAAGTCCTTTTGGGATTATGCCCTTGAGGCTGCTGCTCGCATTCTTAATATGGTTCCAACTAAGAAGGTTAAAAAGACACCATACGAAGTATGGCATGGGCAAAACCCTAAGCTGTCTTACTTAAAAGTCTAGGGTTGTGAGGTACTTGTTAAGCGAGATACTCTTACCAAGCCTGACAAGTTAGAACCTAGATCTATTAAGTGTATCTTTGTAGGGTACCCAAAAGAAATAATGGGTTATTCTTTCTACTACCCACCCGAGAACAAAGTACTTGTTGCTCGGAATGCTAAATTTTTAGAGAATAGTCTGATAAATCAGGAAGCAAGTGGGAGTTTAGAAGATCTTGAAATTATTCAAGATATACGCATCCTTCTTTAGACACTAGCTCAAATCATGAATAGGATGATCTAGAAATAGATGAACCTCAAAGTGATATCCTTCCCATTCGTAGGTCCACAAGGACACGACATGCCCCAGATCGTATGTGATTATACGTCGATGTTGAGGAGCATGAGTTAGGGGATCTTGGTGAACCCGCTAACTATAAAGCTGCATTGTTAGACCCTGAGTCTGATAAATGGCTTGATGCTATGAATGTGGAAATGCAATCCATGAAAGATAACGAAGTCTGGGACTTAGTTGATCTTCCTTCTAACGGCAAAACCGTTAGGAGCAAATGGCTCTTCAAAAAGAAGACCGACATGGATGGAGCTGTACACACCTTTAAAGCTCGTCTAGTAGCGAATGGCTTCACTCAAACCTATGGGGTTGATTATGAAGAAACTTTCTCTCCTGTTGCAGACATTAGAGCTATAAGGATTCTTATAGCCATAGTCGCGTATTATAACTATGAGATTTGACAAATGGATGTCAAAACTGCTTTCCTCAATGGACATCTCGATAAAGAAGTCTATATGGTGCAACTTGAGGGTTTTGTCAATCCAAAATATCCAAACCGAGTATGCAAGCTAAAACGTTCCATTTATGGAATTAAGCAAGCATCAAGGCAATGGAATAAACGTTTTGATGATGAGATTAAGAAATTTGGTTTCATTCAGAATCAAGATGAGCCATGTGTATATATGAAAGCTAGTAGGAGTAATGTCACTTTCCTAATCTTATATGTTGATGACACATATATCATGGGAAACTACATTCCAATGTTACAAGGAGTAAAATCCTACCTTGGAAAGTGTTTTGCCATGAAAGATTTAGGGAAAGCTGCATATATTCTTGGAATCACGGCGGTTAATTGGTTTGTGTCAAAGTGCTTATATTGAGAAAATCTTAAAGAGATTTCACATGGAGAATACCAAACATAGAAGTATCCCCATGCAAGAAAAACTAAAATTGAGTAAATCACAAGGAGACTTATCACCTGCTGAATTGAAGCGCATGCAAAATGTACCTTATGCCTCAGCTATGGGTTCAATTATGTATGCTGTGAGATGTACTCGCCTTGACGTTGCGTTCGCTCAGAACATAACAAGCCAATTTCAACAGAATCCAGGTGATCTTTACTAGACTGCTGTTAAGAATATTCTGAAGTATCTCAGGAATACTAAGGATGTGTTTCTTGTTTACGAAGGTGATATAAAATGAGAGCTCAGGGTTTCTTGCTATACTAATGCTGGATATCTGACGGATGCTGATGACCTCAAGTCTCGTATTCGTTTTAAATGGAGGTGATGTTGACTAGAAGAGTACCAAGCAAAGCATTTTCGCTACTTCATCTGCAGAAGCTGAGTATATTGCTGCCTTTGATGCTTCTAAAGATGTTGTTTGGATTAGGAAATTTATTTATGGGCTGAATGTTGTTCCCACAATTAAAAAACCTATAGAGATGTATTGTGACAATACTGGAGCAATTGCTATAGCTAAAGAATCAGGAATCACTAAAGGTGCCAGACATTTTCATGCAAATTTCACTATCTTCGTGAGGTTATTGAATACGGTGATGTTAAGTTAGAAAAAGTTTACACAAATGACAACTTAGCTGATCCTTTTACAAAAGCGTTATATTTTCCCAAGCATTCAGAACATACTAGGAATATTGGAATGCTTCCAGCTAGTAGTCTCATGTAAATGTGTGTTTATTGGTTATCTGGATAATTGAGATTGTAAGACAATTTTTATTTTTTGATGAATAAAGATACTTGGTATTTGTTTTCATTCATATAATAAATTGTTATCCTATATTTGCATATTTAATCCCTAAATGATTTATCATTCTAAATATGTCCATTGTCGGGTAACAATATGGGAGTATTATTACATAAGACAAATATGATTGTTGGTTATATTCTTTGAATAAATTGATGGTTCCCGCCAAACTCATATGTTACTCAAAAGGGATGCGTATTGGACACCCCAACCTTTGATTTTTACTTTTGGGTCCATTTTCATAAGTAAGATATCAAATATGGTTAGTTAAGTCATCCTTATACTTGAGAATACAAACAAGTTCTGATATGTGTGGATATCACTTTTTAATTCTAAGTCAAACGCTAACATGAAAATGGTAGTTATAAAGGCTATTATTGGAAATGATGTGAAGCAACATTCACAACACTTGTATTCAAGAAAGAATTTGTTCCTCTACTTGATATGTGCAGAATGATACCATGGCGCCTCTTCAGAATTAATCAGATAATTGTTCGACCGAACCCAAAGGGTAATTCAAGATGATTCTTGATTACATTTGGTATATCTGAATTAACTTCTATAACGAGAATCTAAATGGTTAAACTATATGGAATGAGTTAGGATCCATATCCATGGTTTAACGGTATCTATAACAAAAGGATGATTATTGCAAGAGATACATAACTATGCTACTAAGAAAGTTTTTGAAACTTGATCTCAGACATTTCTAGTTTAAACAACGAATGTGAGTGTTGCCAGACGTTTTCGTCGTTAAGTATTTGGGCAGTCTGCTACTCCAACTCTCAAGTGGGAGCTGTTGGGTTATGGTAGTTGGACTAGCACTAATACGGCTAGAAATGCGTGAGCCTATTGGGGGCACACACGTTAAACACATAGAGTGCGTTTAAACCTCACTTAACGTTTCTAAAGTAAACCATTTGGACAAAAACGAATAGACAAGAACCCTATGGTGTCCTAATGAAGTAGCTGGCCATATGGGAGATTCTAGAGAGTGTCTATATTCGTTGGACCTAGGTGATAAGGAGAAAAGAGAGTTGTGATAAGATTTGAGTTCTCAAATTTACTCTTATCATGTCTAGGGTTTGGAGGGTATACAAACCCTCACCCCTAGCTTATTTGCACGACACACACACACACACACATCACAACTCTCCCAAAATCAGTTGCAATCTCTTCTCACCTCTCCAAGTTTTCAGCCGAGTTTCATAAACCCTAATTTGGGTTTATCTAATTTTCGGTTCACCCCATTGTTGTTGTTTGATTTTCGGTAACCTCAAAAGAGGTTATTGAAGCGTGGTTCGATCCTAAGAAATCCACAGCGGGTTCATAGGGTTGGTTTACAGGTTGTTGAGGTGTGTCACCAGGTAGAAACGATCTAGGGTTTGTTTGGTTGGTTTTCGGTTGAAGCTGCCAAATTTGGTTGAACCGAATTTGCTGGTAACCCTAGTTTCCATTACTGATTTTCGGTACAGTCCTTTGGAGTGGGTTTTGGTACTTGGATTCAGTAGGTTTGTGTTACAAGGGTTGTTTGGGAATACACGTGAAGTAGGCTAGCATCCGGGTGCACTTGATTAACGTGTTTGTGTGAGCACTCGTAGAGGTGACATCTTAGTCATTAGTTTGATTCGTTCTCGTTTGATTGCTTTGTCATTCAACAAAGGTACGTAATCTAATTTACTTATTATGTGTGTTAATTATCATGTCATATGTAGATCCATTCCGCTGCGATACTCGTGGTCATAATGGTTATGTGTTTGTTAAATTCTAACACTTGCAACAAATAATAGAGGCAAGATGTCCATTATTTGTGTAGTTTTTTTTTGTAATTTAGAAATTTTTAACAAGCGAGTGTAGTTTTTATGAGACCCTCACCTCAATCTTATTTATACCCAACTTATCTTCACGCTCTCATTTGGAACCATTTATTGCTTTGACTTAAAACCTTAACACAGTCTTGTTGATTTGTGTATGTTAATTCAGGACAGTCAAAACCTTAACACGATCTTGTTAATTTATGTATATTAATTTTAGACCTGCCCGGACCATATGAGGCGAAATACAGCTGATAATATTTTAGTTAGAACTCGAGCTCGCCCTTTGTCGTTTTTCACTTCGCAAAAGAAAAACCCCCCATCCCGAGGCCGAAGCCACCGGTTTTTCACTTCGGGATGGATTTTGATGAAAACCCAGCCAAACAATCCCAGAGAAGGAAGAAAAGAAGAACCATCACAGCTCTCATTTGGAACCATTTATGCTTTACTGTAAAACCTTAACACAGTCTTGTATTTGTGTATGTTAATTCAGGACAGTCAAAAACCTTAACACGATCTTTGTTAATTTATTAGTAATTAATTTTAGACCTTGCTCGGTCGGACGATATTATGGATCTATTGAAATACGCTGATAATATTTTAGTTAGAACTCGAGCTCGCCCTTTGATATGAAAATCTAATATAGACACATCGACTTGTTAGTAAGTCGGAGTTTCTTCACCAGGATGCAAAATATTGCTTTGCAAAATTGAGAAACCTAGTAAAAAGTTGTGTAGTATTAAATAAACTTGAACGAACTTAAATAAACTTTAACGAACTTAAAGTTTAAACCTTATTAGAACTTAAATCACAAAATTGTTTTTTTTAATATTTAAACTAAGATGGTGTTTGAATTTAACTTAATTGATTTAATATGAAAATACTTAATTTATTAAATCATTTAAAATTTTGTTTGTTTTTCATTTGAAAATAATGAGAAATGACTAGAAATAAAAAGTGACAAACATTAAGTTATAAGTTAGTTAAACAATAGTTAAAAAATTAAACAAACATGGTGTAAGCCTATCTTGCATCTCACCATCCTCTTCCTATTTATAACAAACCCAAATCCATTTTGAAACTATTTGAAGTGAAAACCTAAAAAAACTCACTATCTATTTGAAGTTAAAAGCTAAAAACACACACGAAATCGCTTTTAAAAATAAGGCTAATTACCTAAAAATGTATTCCCTCCGTCCCTAAATAAGTGTCCACTATTGACTTTCGAAGTTATTATTCTTCAACTTTGACCATAAATTATTTTGTTTGTGTTATATAATACTTGATGAAAATCATACCAATGAAAATACATTTATAACTCAATCCATTCATATATTTTGCATCAAGTATTATATAACACAAT